>JAWQFJ010001376.1:20000-47500 GCA_034096865.1 Theodoxus fluviatilis
CTTATGAGTGTCAGTTCTGCTCATTTTTTCTAGTGTGGTTTGTGCATTTATGTGTCATACCAAATATAGACAGAAGCCTTGCATAGCCCAAACTACTTTCAAGCTGAGACAAGTTACAACTTCACCATGCAAATATTCAAGATTCACGTCAACAAAAGTCAAACATCCATTGCTTAGCCCCTACTTCGTTTTTGCTTCAGTCTGATGTATCATCTGTTCGATTTTGAAAGCAAATTGACATGTGTCGCATTTGGTGACAAGGCATCTGTTTTTTTGTGTGCTTATTTAAGTGTTTGCTTGTCCAAGAAATTTTGACCTGTGGCGTCTAAACGTATGTCACTCCCCAGGCTACAATGTCATTCTCGGTTTTGGTGTATTCCCAATCAGTCATTTCTTCTTCTCATGGTGACCTGTGTGTCGTGTGGATTTTAGTTTGGCATTTTAAATTGGGGTGGGTGGGGGGGGGGGGTGCGGAGGGGGGGGGGGGGTTATTTATGGTCGCACTAATTTGTATACAGCTCTGTTGTCTAGAGTGCCGCTGAACCATAATCGAGTCTGTGGTCGCGATAACTTCATGCTATATACTGATGAAAATTTACTTGGGGTTCCGCATGGTCTTATCCAGCAGGGCTTCCTATGCGAAAATACCTTCAGTCGACTATTTTGGTATTGTCTTCGAATATACCCAACATGTTTCTGTCACAACAGTGATGAAAATGTTTAGAGCACATTACCTTCAATTTCCATACAAAATCCCCCCCCCCCCCCTCCCCCCAGCTGACTCTCTTGAATTTTTAAATGTATGAAAATTCGATGTGCACAGGCAGTTAGCCGCTGTGGTCAGACTAGCATGACAAGTCAGTAAAGATGTACAATGCATGTCCCTTTTGGAATGTGCAGTTGACTTATCTCACCAACATCCTTGTGGTCTCTTTTTTTCTTCTAGGAATAGCCACTTTTGACAAGGTTTAAAATAATAACTTTCATCATCGTAGTGAACGGACAAATATATAGCATGAAGTGAGCGTCTCCATTGTGTAGTTGTTACATTGAATTTAGACTTATTCACAAATGATTTATCATGGACATTTCTGTTGTAACTTGTGTACACGACTGAAGCTTGTTGAATGTGCTGAAGTTTTGATGTGTCAAGAAAGTTTCATACAAACCGTTTATTCTTTTTCAGCCACTGGTATGTGCACGAATTGTTTGTTTCCCAAGTTTGTAACTCACCGTGTATTTTGATTATCTTAATTTTGAATAATTTAGTCAATGAGACTACAGTCCCCAAAGCCCTGTTGAATCCGTTCACAACTCCTTCTTATATACTGGAAGTCTTCCACATAACATGCCCCCACACAAACGCTCTCCCTTCCCCATCTCACATCCCAATTTCTCCCCTCCTTGCTTTTTATTAGAAAAATTGTTGTTGTCGTAGCTTTTATTCCTATTTTCGTCACAAAACACACCATTCTTAGATGTTAAAAAGAGCTGGATTTTCTTCAAGGAACATATATATATACCTACTGACAAAAAAAAACATTAATTTCTCCTCCCAATGACCGCTTGTAAACTACAAAGAAGAGCCAGAAAATGTTTGGAATGTATTTTTAGCAGTATTGTTGTCTGCAGTATTTACTTTGTGACTTCTGGTTAATAAACAAAAGAAACATCTAAAATCAAACTTATTTTTAAAATGTATTTAATATTCAACTTTGAAGATAGCAGATGCATATGTTACGCTTTGCATTCAGTAAAGCTGGTCCATTCAGTACATTATGATACAGGTCAACGTTTAGCATGGATCCTAAAATATCGTGGCATGAGTGTATCGCATACTTTCGGTACAGATCCAAAGGAGCGAATTCGTACATTTTAGAGGGACTGATAGCTAAGCATGCTAGTTATCATGTGATTAGGAAGCATGGACCATGTATGTTATAACCAGCATGCCAATTACTGCGTATAACCTACCATCGAGCATGATCCCCGCCTCACGTTCACTAACGCAGTCTAACAGCGAACTCATTCTTAATAATGGGAGTATGTCAAATACGACATGAGATTACATCATCTTCCTCATCAAGAGATATGAAAAACAACTGGAAAACCAAAGCAAGAATGTGCTTCCACTAACGAAAGGTTTTGGTTGCTAAAAGTAGACTGAGCTCGTAGTAATGATATGATGGCAATAACAGGTGGAGTAGCTTCACGCGATATCTTTTTTCTACGATTCCCTTTATCTCCTACCTTTGATTCACTCTGGCCACTCGCTCCCTGGTGTGGACAATGCTTGACTTGGCTCTGCTTCTTCAGGAAAGACTTGATAGAAGTGGAAATGCATGAATGGACTGAATAAAACGTAAATCTCAATTTTTAGGCAATGAAATTTTGAACTGCAAGGAATGCCTGCAGCTTATGAAACCTACAATGAGGTTGTTTGACGCATTGTGGAGTATGTCGAGAAGGCCTTTGGAATGGCTTGGATGTTGTGTAAACATTACAATGATTGTTTATTTCGAATGTGCCATAAATGAGATTCGTTGTCTGAGAACAGACGTACATGCAACCATTCAGCAATTTGTATTATCATTACCTTATCCTGTCTTGCATTTATAATAATTTTCACTATTTATTCAGTGTAACAGTTTTGATGATGTGAGACCTAAGTGATGCAGATGTTTACGTGTTATTCTTAAAGTATGGAAGTAATCACTGCGTAGGATTTCAGCACTGTAATGCATGCAGTCGATGGAGTATTCAGGGTCTTGCTTTCTGCCCCTCGTGAAACGAGAATGTCCACTTCTTTCATTGTTTTTATGCAGGTCTTCTCGGACGCTGACAATACATAAATATTGCTCATAGAGGAATGATGTTAATGCCAACAGCTCACTACTGATTGAATTTAGTCCTCATGGACCTAACGGTACACGCTTTTTCTGATGCTGAAATTAGACTTGTGTTTACATCCTGGTCGATACCGATGCTGACAGTTCTTTATAGCCCTGACAGCACTATGACTGTGTCTACCAAAGCTATTGCTGACACCTTCGCCGTCTTGTCCCGCAGCTGCCTGGCAAGAAGGCCTCGGGCGAGGCTGGCTGGACCATCCAGGCCAAACTGCAGGTCTTCCTGTGGCTGGGGCTGGCCAAGCACAAGAAGGACTTCCTCAAGGGACTGCCTGGGGGCTATGAGGAGACCAAGGTCATCAAGATGTGCAGCAAGCTCCACGCAGTGCCGCCACCTGTCATCCGCTACACAGGTGGCGTGCCGCGTCTCGCTTCAGCGCTCGTGCTGTCTTCTACACATATTACTGTCCACCCTCCCCTACCTCTTTTGTCATCAGCCATCTTGCTTCATCTACAACATCCCCGAACCCTTTCCTCCATTTCTTCTATCGTCCTCTACGTTGATGACCACTCAAAGCTCGCAACCCCTCGTATCATGATACGCACGTTTACTTGCCCTGTCATCAGTTCCTGAAATTACCCTGCGGTTGAGTCCTCGCACCCATTATGAAAACCCCAAATAAACACAAATTTTTATCTAGTACCTATTATATCTGCAAGACATGTGCACCTCGCGTCTCTTATTTCCTCAATGTCTGTCTGCCTGTCTCTGTCTGTTTGTTTGTGTGTGTGTGTGTGTGTGTGTGTGTGTGTATGTGCGTGTGTGTGTGTGTGAGTGTGTGTGTGTGTGTGTGTGTGTGTGTGTGTGTGTGCGTGCGTGCGTGTGTGTGTGTGTGTGTGTGTGCGTGCGTGTGTGTGTGTGTGTGTGTGTGTCTTTTTGTCTGTCTGTCCGAATATCTGTCCGTCCGTCTGTCTGTCTCACAGGAAATAATCTCGAGACCATCTGTCAAATCAATGATACTGATAATGATAGCACAAAGAATAGGACATGATCATGCCACTTTTAAAACGTTATTTACACATTTTCAATGGTAATTCTGAAAAATTACAAGGTGGCCATCCCGACTATGAACCAATTCACTCAACCGTTTCAATGACATTCACGTGAAGGATGGAGCGGGGCTGCACAGAAAGAGGTGTAGGGTGTACTGGAGTGGGTTTTTTTCCTTCTGTTTTCACAGAGAAACAGTCGTTCCAGCTGAGGTCCCACATGTATCAAGCTCGCAACCTCATTGGCTCCGACGCCTCTGGTCTGTCTGACCCCTACGCCCAGGTCGCCTTTGCTGACCAGAGTGCCGTCACTCAGGTAGGCTGTCCGTGTGTGTGTGTGTGTGTTAATGTGTGTGTGTGTCGATGTGTGTCCCTGTGTGTGTGCGTCCCTGTGTGTGTGTGTGCCCCTGTGTGTGTGTCTCTGTGTGTGTGTCCCTGTGTGTGCCTTTGTGCGTGTGTGTGTGTTTTTATATATATACATATACATATATATATATATATATATATATATATATATATGTGTGTGTGTGTGTGTGTGTGTGTGTGCGCGTGCGTGTGTGCGTGCGTGTGCCTCTGTGTGTGTGTGTGTGTCTGTGTGTGTGTGTGTGTGTGTGTGTGTGTGTGTGTGTCCCTGTGTGTATGTTTGTGTGCCTCTGTGTATGTGTGGTGTGTGTGTGTGTGTGTGTGTGCCTGTGCCTATGTGTGTATATGCCCCTGTATGTGTATTTGTGTGCCCCTGTGTGTGCGTGATGTGTGTATGTGTGTGTGTGTGTGTTATAAGTTAATGTGTAAGTGTGTGTCTGTGTATGCGAATGTTTGCATGCGTATGAAATGTGTATTAATGTATGTTTGTGTGTGTGTGTGTGTGTGTGTGTGTGTGCGTGTATGTGCCTGTGTGCATTTGTTTGCGTGTATGTGTGTGTCTGTGTGTGTTCGCGCGCACGCGCACTTGCATGTGCATGTTTGAATATGAAGATAGATGTAGACATATGTGTACACGCAGACGTTTGCACAGATGTATGTGTGTGCGTGCGTGCGTGTGTGCATGTGCGCGTGTGCGTATGTATGTTTGTGTGTGTTTGCGTCTGTGTCTGAGCCTTTGTATTCTGTCCATGCCGTTTTTGAAATGGGAGAGAACGTGTGTATTTGTATGCTTCAAAGTGTTTTACCCTGCATGAGCGTGCGAGTGCATGTGTTTACTTTGATACGAGCTAGCGGGTGCAGTCTTGCGTTGTGAGTGCACAGAGCTGTGTGCATGGAGCCTAGCCCTACACGCCAATGCCGACTTTTCCAGGTCATTCCTGAGACGCTGAGTCCCACCTGGGATGAGATGCTCATCGTCAACGAGGTGGACCTCTACGGCCTGATGGAGGAAATCGTGGACGACCCGCCCACCATCATCGTGGAGATCTTTGACCAGGACCAAGTGGTCAGTCACTCCCTTCGTAGTCAGGCCACATCCGGGCTTTCACCCTACACGCAGATGACGTTGAAGAACCTTAGGCTATAGATGAAGTGTTGGCGCATTTTTTCTGTCTGTTTGGAAATACTGAAGTATATACCAACAACATGAGTAGATTTTAATGAATCAGATTATTCATTCATTGATAAGCGAGAAAAGTGATTTCCATTAAGGTCGTCTTCGTAACAAACTTAGGAACGTGGGCGTTGATTCTTTGTTTTTGAATGACATTATTGCCTTCAGATCATGCTTGTTGCATTTTACCATTTTAAATACTACGTTTGTTGTAAATGAGTGTGATTCTTTATATATCGTATACATTTTAAAAAGTTCCAAAGACATAGGACTTTCGGCTTCCTCGGCATCATTGCGTTCAAAAGACATGGCCCAATCGACACGTTCCATTATAGAGCCACGATAGTATCTCTATTCAGTTGGTATATGCTTTGTATTTCTATATGACCAGTGCAAAAAATAGTTGCAAAAGACTGTGAGCATTCTGGTTCTGCAGTAGCGCGACGCTTTCAACAAATATCCACAAAACGATCATCTTTTCCGGAACTGGTCATTCCAAAATGGCGTCTTGATTGCACGTGTTGCTGGTTGTCATGGTTTCAGGGCAAGTCGGAGTTCATTGGGAGGGCGCTGGTGAAGCCAGTGGTGAAGCTGAGCGCTGAGAAGTACGAGGGACCCAAGTTCCCCCCCAGGCTGGAGTGGTGGGACGTCCTCAGGGGGTCGGACAGAGCCGGAGAGCTTCTGGCCACCTTCGAGCTGCTTCAGGTAGGGGGGAGGGGCAGTCAATGGCCAGTCAACCTGGCAGGCTGGGGTGGGATGGATGAGGATGAGGGACACACTCAGACATGGTTTAGAAGCAGGTAGAAGGTTAACAGAAGACGGTTGGGGGTTAATCAGAGACAAGGGAGGGCGCTACTCGAAGCTCAGAGACAGTCTTGGGGCAGGCAGACAAGCACTATGGGACCAGTGACTATAGCTGTAGAGAGCACTGAACGTGTGGTTGAAGCTCAGCTAAAGTGCTTATTAGGAGCAACAGGGACAAAGGAGGTATGGCATTATGGCAGAGAGTGTGGTAATGAGAGGGGAAGTAGGAAGCAGAGAGTGTGATTAATTATTTGGCGTGAATTTGGCCGACGACAATCATAATTTCATTATATACAAGACATGCCTCTTCGGACAGAGTGAAGCTGAGGTTGAATGAGGGTAGTGTTGAGAGTCCCAGTAGTGGGATCGATGGATGGAGTGACCATGACATTTGTGTGGGCATTGGAAGTGCAAGACCTCCCTCCCAAAAAAAGAAACAATAAAAAGAAAAGAGAAGAAATAAAAGACGATAGGCTTGGCCGAGTTGTATTCCTCTGTGTGTGTGTGTGTGTGTGTGTGTGTGTGTGTGTGTGTGTGTGTGTGTGTGTGTGTGTGTGTAAGTGTGTGTGTGTGTGAGAAAGAGAGAGAGAGAGAGAGAGAGAGAGAGAGAGAGAGAGAGAGAGAGAGAGAGAGAGAGAGAGAGAGAGAGAGAGAGAGAGAGAAACCATAAAAAGTTGTCATAACGATGATCACGAGAATAAGCTTAGTGCCGAGATGTTTCAAAGAGCATTTTGCTCTTTTATGGTGCAGTGTGAGAGTGTACATTTAGGAAGGTTTCCCCCATGATATTTGACCAAGTACAGTTTGTAGATTAAAGCCTGCATATATTTCATCACAAGGAAAGAAAATACCGTTGTGCTAGTTTGTCCAATTGATGACATTTCCTGGCCTCCTTTCCCCGATAGAGGCAACCTTTGTTTGCCAAGCGTCGAACAATTATTGGGAATTAAATTCTCACTCTCGTAACATTGAGAAAGCAGGAATCATATTTATATATCTTAGACCTCCAAGTCGAACAGAATGTTGGTTCTTAGTATTTTTAAAAGGTAGATGTGAGCCAGAAGTTCAAGTAGTGCAGAGTCACTCATCCTTGCAATCTTCATATGTAGACATGTCTCATTAATCATTGACAGGGGCACCTTTCGATCCATGCCACCTTAGATGTAGCACGTAGCCAGACAGAACGCCATGTCTAGTAAAGCTGTGTGCCGAGGCAGTATCTAGTTTGTGTCACAGCGGCCTTGAATAGAACTTGTAATAGTTTGGTGTAACTTATGTCATGAACACACAAGAGGATTTGCCTGCCATTAGTAAGATAACAGTGCCATGCAAGTAGCTAGATGAAGTTCGTTAATGATGTTTGTGTTCAGCAAATCTCATTGACTGTTGCCTTGTGAACGCATCAATTGAGGCTGATGTGAGGGGAAGTAACGACACGGCCACAAAAAGCACCACTGCACCATAGCACGTGTGTGTGTGCGTGCGCATGTGTGTGTGTACGCGTGTGTGTGTTTGTGTGTGTGTGTGTGTGTGTGTGTGTGTGTGTGTGTGTGTGTGTGCGTGTGTGTGTGTGTGTGTGTGTGAGAGAGAGAGAGAGAGAGAGAGAGAGAGAGAGAGAGAGAGAGAGAGAGAGAGAGAGAGAGAGAGAGAGTCAGTCACGGATGGTCGGACTTAGACAGACGGACAGGGACACACGCACGCACACACACACACACACACACACACACACACACACACACACACACACACACACACACTGACGGAAAACACACAGAAACTCGCAGAGAGACACTGACAGTTAGACACAAAGACACAGAAGACGGCAGGACGGACGGATGAGGGTGGAACTTGGATCGAGACCTATGGTTGATAAGACACCAGACGGACGAAGTTGAAGAGACACGAGAGACACTAGAGACACTAGAGACACAGACGCGTCATCGAATGATGGAAGATCGAACTAACTGACTGCCCAGGTAAAGGCGACTTGGAAGCAAACATGTGACCCACGCACTCAAAGAGGGATGGATGTATTTACGCAGCACACACTTTACCGCCATGCGGAATTTTTTTGGTTCCTTTTTTATAGAACACAAAGTTGCAACCTCACTTTCGGTGTTTTCAAGTATTTCAATACAAGTTTGCACCGCTGGAAGTGTTTCAATGCACAACTGGAAGTATCTCAAGTTTGCACAACTGGTCGAAGACTGCGCCGTACACATCTGTGGTTTTGAGAGTTCCCGCACTTCTTAATACAGACGAGTAGTCTCTCACTGAAAAGCAAAGGACAAATATGGCGACCGTGCTAATAACGCATTTTCCGCACTTTTATTCTTGTACGAAGCTTCGTTTCACACGGCGCATGACGATCTCTGCTCTTCTGCTTCCACAAAGGAATGGCTTCGAGCATGGTGGGCTATGGCTTCTAGCATGGTGGGCTATGGCTTTTAGCATGGTGGGCTATGGCTTCTAGCATGGTGGGCTATGCCGCATGGTTATTAGAAGGCTTACGATGCATCAAAACAGAACTGGTACATTGCACGTCCTCCATTCAGACAACACAGAAGTTATTTAGCCTAGTCTAGTGTACTGTTTGGTGATGATGCCTCGCATCAAGCAAGAGCATCTTCAAGTTTGGTGAGGTCTGCAAGTCTTTAGCATAGGTTTCAGCAGGAGTTGCAACGAAAGACTCAGAATGTTATACTTTCCATGAAGCAGAGGAAAGTTACTTAACCAACTCGGTCTTCGCTCTGAGATGTCGTTCACTGGAGAAGCTTGCCAGAACAAAGGTCTTCGTATGAGGATCTACAGAAATAGGCTCTGTTAATGTTTTGTGTAAGCATATCGTATAAACGAGAAAATATACAAGTTAATGTGTTGCCATCACAACTGCAGACCTAATCCTTGAATTCTATTGTCTCTTTCCAAACATGTAGTAACAAATGCAGCTCCATGATTATGCTTAAGGCAATCGAGAAGTGTGATGATATGTTGTGTACAAATGTATGATATGAAGCGCTAAACAACTTTGATAGATACTTTTTTCTGGACATGTTCTATTTTTGATTGCTTTGTAAGTCACCCGTGCATGTGAATGTGTAGACTGCTTACCCCATGCATGCTTTTGATGGCACCATAGTTTTCCTCATTGCATGTTTCCTGGACTGTGGAAAACGGATTAATCAAAGAAACTGTCAACATGATTACCATTTTCCGTCTATATTTGACAATGCATCTGGCGGCCATTTATTTGCCTACAAATTAATCCGTTTTCTTTGAGTTGTCCGAAAGCCAATTAAATATGACCATCATAGATGCTGTGTTTGATATATCGTGGTGCACTCACTCGATAGCACATAGCCATGCAAAATGATCATCCCCTCACAATCGTTTGTAATTTCCTCCGATGAATAAGAATGCCTTGTCATGTGGGAATCATCACGACTGGCACCGCATACCTTGGTCTCGCAACACCGTTGATTTGGACACTGCTGTTGTGTACAAGGGGACAATGAATATTCATAGATGGAATGTTTAATTGGCTTTTTTGCTAACCGCATGGATGAAGAATTTTCAATGTGCCTTTGTTTGATGCCAGACGTATGCCGATTTGAAAGAGGCGAAAATGTTATTGCTGGTGTGCAGTAATCTTTTCGTGTCTTTAAATCTCCAAAGTCACGAAACATGAAATGTTCTCGCAACTGATGGCTTTCTAGAGTCAAAAGCACACAGAACTGGTCACAGGGAACTGGTCACGTGTAATTCATCATCTTTGCTTCTTTCAATGATTCCAAAACTGATCATGCACTTTGCGCATGCGTCAACGAAAATCGGCCTGCATCTTCCTGGAAGCCAGCTGGCACCACACGGCGCATGCCCAGTGCGGACATGCGTTCTGGCGACTGATCTGGCTTGCTGTAACCCCGTGTCTTGTGTTGTGTAGTACCCCTTTGAAGAGCGAGATTTGCGGGCTGCATATCTTACTCCCCCCTACGCCAGGAGAGCGACGCTACGGGTACCTTCACTCTCTCATTCTGTCTTGCTGTACTCCGTGCTGTCTGGTTTCGTCTGTCTGCTACACGTGGTTATCCCTTTTAGTTTTCCTTTGGTTGTTCTTTGTTTTGGATGTGAATTTTGGTTAAGAGAGGACAGTATAATCCATTGTCTACATGAGTGTAAAGAAAACAAAAGTTCATGTTTGTAGAAATATAAGTGTAACAGTAACTGTAATTCAATAACAAACTTGTACAGTTTCCATTATCATATCTTACATATTTTGGCTTCAACAAGTTAGACAAGATTCATTCAATCACAATTCGTTAAGTAAGGTAAACTACGAAGTTTTCTTGGTTTTTGTGCATAGTTGTTAATGTCGTTCTGACATCGGTACAAAGCATGTACAAAGTACACAGAGCTCTTGCATGACTGTCGTGTGCTTTTTGTAGGAAAGCGACGTGGTAAGGCAGCGTTACCTTGAAGCCTTGGTGTGGCTCGTGGTTGCTCTTTGACTAACGTCTCTACTTGGTGTCCTTGGTCCTTTGGCAAACAGCGTGTGTAGCATTTTCTACCACTGCGTCCAGTAGGCATGGGGAAACACGTCGTTTTCTCCGTCAAAACTGACCTTGTGTGCAGTGGTGCTACTTAGTTGTGTGTTTTTTCTGAGGTGGCGATTTCAGTTTCACTTATTTTTATTTCTAATGCCGTGAGGATTCTCCGTTGTGTGTTCTAATTTGCTCAGATTTTCCGACGGTTTATTGGCCACCTCTTTTCTTTGTGTGACATGAGACCTGAGTTGTTACGACTGTTTGTTACTAATTACTACATCTTGAATGTTACAGTTTTAAAATACTTATAATGTACTGACAATTTAATAAATTAACCCTCTACTTTCTGCTGGCAATACATTAAAAATGTACTAAATTTTCTAATCGTATTTCAAGTGTAACAATGTCCTTTTACACATGAAATCAAATGCGTTTGCATGTGAAACCTGATAGTAGAGTCAACAATATTGCAATTTTTGAAATCACCAATGAGTAGTTTGCTTGTTTAATCCACATGCATGTGCTAAATATTAGAAATAAAGTAGAACATCAGTAGTCATATAGAACTCTTCATCTGTGTATTTTGTAGTAAGCAGTTAGTATTAAAAAAAAAAAACTCGCATGCTTAAAGTATTCCCTTTTTTGTTTTTCTCGAGACACATCCTGAAACCGGTTTTTAAGTCTTAGCTGAATTTTACGCAGCATTTCTCATAATGAAGTTTAGTGTAGAACAAATAGAAACAGGAGCAGCACAAGTCGACGATTCCAGTGGCTACTGTAGTGCAAAAATAAAAAGGATGCTAGGTGTCTTCGTTTTAAGTAGGTCAGAAACTGGGACAGCTCAAGAGCTTTTGGGCTGTGACGTCATGATATGTTGTGTGACGTTGTTGGCTCTATGCAGCTGGCGGCCTTTGGGGACAAGTCCGGACAAGATTTACCTCCCCTGGAGCTGCCCACTATGGACAAGGATCGTGGTCCCATCATGCCCGTACCCAAGGGCATCCGGCCCATCCTCAGCAAGCACCGCATCGAGGTGAGCCTATTCCTGCCTTCTCCGACCCCCCCCCCCCCCCCTCTCTCTTTCTCTTTCCCTCCCTCCCTCTCTCCCTCCCTCTCTCCCTCCCTCTCTCCCTCCCTTCCTCCCTCTCTCTCTCCCTCCCTCTCCCTCCTTCCCTCTCTCCCTCCCTCCCTCCCTCCCTCCCTCTCTCTCTCTCTCTCTGTCTCTCCTCTCTCTCTCTCTCTCTCTCTCTCTCTCACTCTCTCCCTCCCCCTCCCTCCCTCCCTCCCCTCCCTCCCTCCCTCCCTCCCTCCCTCCCTCCCTCCCTCCCTCCCTCCCTCCCCTTCCCTCCCTCCCTCCCTCCCTCCCTCCCTCCCTCCCTCCCTCCCTCCCTCTCTCTCTCTCTCTCTCTCTCTTTTCTCTCTCTCTCTCTCTCTCTCTCTCTCTCTCTCTCTCTTTCTCTCTCTCTCTCTCTTTCTTTCTTTCTCTCTCTCTCTCTCTCTTCTCTTCTTTCTCTCTCTCTCTCTCTCTCTCTCTCTCTTTCTCTCTCTCTCTCTCTCTGTCACTTGAACGGGTGTGCGCATGGTCACGCATATGTGTGTGCTTGCGTGTGTGCGTGCGTGTGTGTGCATGTGAGCGAGTGTGCGTGCGTGCGTGTGAGCGTGTGCGTGTTTGTGTGCTAGTGAGTGCGTGCGTGCCGTGATGTAATCACAACACATTCGGTGCTGTAGTTTAAACGGAGGCGATGAAAAGTTTAGTCACAATCCCTACCTAAGTCCACTTCCAAAGGAGTTGTTTTGTTATATTTGATGTGAAGTGTAAGAATAGATCTGATTGAGTAGTCGTATCTCGAAAAAGACAACTACCAGTGCATTCTTCTACTATAGATACTTCATGTGTAACAGATATGTCAATGGTGGATACATAAATGAAGAGGTATTCTTCTACTATAGATACTTCGTGTGTAACAGATATGTCAATGGTGGATACATAAATGAAGAGGTATTCTTCTACTATAGATACTTCGTGTGTAAAAGATATGTCAATGGTGGATACATAAATGAAGAGGTATTCTTCTACTACAGATACTTCATGTGTAACAGATATGTCAATGGTGGATACATAAATGAAGAGGGATTCTTCTACTACAGATACTTCATGTGTAACAGATATGTCAATGGTGGATACATAAATGAAGAGGTATTCTTCTACTACAGATACTTCATGTGTAACAGATATGTCAATGGTGGATACATAAATGAAGAGGGATAGAAGAAACCTTCTTGGAAAGCTGAGAAGCCGTGGTTAAAAGCTTTCTTAAACGCTAAGGACTGGTCATTGGCAAACTCAGTTTTACTCACGTAGACAAACAAAAAATGTCGCAAATGTAGGGTTCTATACTGATAGGCGTTTATCGGGAAAATTTGACTACACCTATCTACCACACTATCATCATTAGACTATCAACACTGATCTCAGGACTGAAAAGTCTGGTGGGTTGCTGCGGAACTTTCTTAAACATTACCCGCTGTCGAAGATCAGGAAAGATGGTTACAGTAACGGATGACTTTTTCGGGTGGCAGGTGCTCTTCTGGGGTGTGCGCGACCTGAAACGGGTGCAGCTGCAGAGCGTGGAACATCCGCGCATCGACATCGAGTGCGCTGGTCACGTGATTTCCTCCACAGTCATCCTGACCTGCAAGAAGAACCCCAACTTCTCCATCCCTGTCAAGTACTTCGATGTGGTGAGTGTTGTTGTTGTTGTTGTTATTTATTGTTGTGTACATACATTCAAACTTGTCCATCCCTGACATGTACTTCGATGTGGTGAGTGTTGTTGTTGTTGTTGTTGTTGTTGTTTTGTACAGACATTCAAACTTCTCCATCCCTGTCAAGTACTTCGATGATATGAGTGTTGAGTTGTTGTTGTTGGTGTTGTTGTTTGGCATAGACATTCAAACTTGTCCATCCTTGACAAGTACTTCGATGTGGTGAGTGTTGAGTTGTTGTTGTTATTGTTGTGGTTGTTGTTGTTGTTTTGTACAGTCATTCAAACTTGTCCATCCCTGACAAGTACGTCGATGTGATGAGTGATTGTATGCTCAGCTATACAAACTTCTCCATGTCTGTTAAGTTTACTCGAAATTGTAAATACGATCATGTTTGAGTACGCGCACCCACTCGCACACAAATGCATTCAAATGCACAACAAAGTCGTGTGCATTCACTCACACAAACATAGACAGCTACACACACACGTACACAAACGTACACACACACACACACATACCCAGGCACATTCACACATTGATATTCTCTGTCCATCAGTCTGTCTGTCTGTGTGTCTATGTGTGTGTGTGTCTGTCTGTCTGTCTGTCTGTCTCTCTGTCTCTCTGTCTCTCTGCCTCTCTGTCTCTCTGTGGTGTGTGTGTGTGTGTGTGTGTGTGTGTGTGTGTGTGTGTGTGTGTGTGTGTGTGTGTGTGTGTGTGTGTGTGTGTGTGTGTCTGTCTGTCTGTCTGTCTCTCTGTCTCTCTGGTGTGTGTGTGTGTGTGTGTGTGTCTATGTGTGTCTATGTGTCTGTCTGTCTGTCTGTCTGTCTGTCACACACACACACACACACACACACACACACACACACACACACACACAGACAAACACACACATATCAATTCATGCACACTCACACACGCACTCACGCTGACATACACTCTATTAGGCATAAACATACATGCAAACACACGCGCGCACGCACACACACACACATACGCGCGCTCATTACCTGCGCGTCATGCACGCCTACAACTGAGCCTTCAAGCCCCATGTCGTTGCTGACTGCAGGAGCTGCCTGAGAACGAGCTCTACTGTCCTCCCATCATGATTCGATGCGTGGACTGCCGCAGCTTTGGCCGTTTTGTCTTAGTGGGCACCCACGTCATCAGCAACCTGCACAAGTTTACCTACGTTCCCACCACCAAGAAAGCCAAGGCACTCCTCTGCAAGCTCTTCCCCAGTAAGTGTCCATCGGACTTTCTGATATGGTCCTCCTCCTCCTCCTCCTCCTCCTCCTCCTCCTCCTCCTCCTCCTCCTCCTCCTCCTCCTCCTCCTCCTCGCCTCCTCCTCCTTCCCTCCTCCACTCTCCTCCTCCCTCCTCCTCCTCCTCCTCTCCTCCATCCTCTGCTCCTCCTCTCCTCTCTCCTCCTCCTCTCGTCCTCTCTCTCCTCCTCCTCCTCCTCCTCCTCCTCCTCCTCCTCCTCCTCCTCCCCTCCTCCCTCCTCCTCCTCCTCCTCCTCTCCTCCTCTCCCTCCTCCTCTCCTCCTCCTCCTCCTCGCTCCTCCTCCTCCTCCTCCTCTCCTCCTCCCTCGTCCTCTCCTCCTCCTCCTTCCTCCTCCTGCTCTCCTCCTCCTCCTCCTCCTCCTCCTCTCCTCCTCCTCCTGCTCTCCTCCTCCTCCTCCTCCTCCTCGTCCCTCCTCCTCCTTGCTCCTCCTCCTCCTGGTCCTCTCCTCCTCCTCTGTCCTCCTCCTCTCCTCTCTGTCCTCCTCCTCCTCCTCCTCCTCTCTCCTCCTCCTCCTCCTTCCTCCTCCTCCTCCTCGTCGTCCTCCCTCGCCTCCTCCTCGCCTCCTCTCCGTCCTCTCTCCTCTCCTCCTCCTCGTCCTCTCCCGTCCTCCTCCTCCTCCTCCTCCTCCTACGTCTCCTCCTCCTCCTCCTCCTGCCTCGTCCTCCTCCTCTCCTCCTCCTCTCGTCCTCGTCCTCCTCCTTCTCCTCCTCCTCCTCCTCCTCCTTCTCCCTCCTCCTCCTCCTCCCTCTCCTCCTCCTCCTCCCTTCTCCTCCTCCTCGCTTCACCTCCTCCTCCCTTCTCCTCCTCCTCCTCCACATCCCTCCTCCTCCTCCTCCTCCTCTTCGTCCTCCTCTCCTCTCTCCTCCTCCTCCCCTCTCCTCTCTCCTCCTCCTCCTTCCTCCTCCTCCTCTCCTCCCTCCTCCTCTCCTCCTCCTCCTCTCTCTCCTCCTCCTCCTCCTCCTCTCCTCCTCCTCTCCTCCTCCTCCTCCTCTCCTCCTTCTCCTCCTCCTCCACTCCTCCTCGTCTCTCTCCTCCTCCTCCTCCTCTCCTCCTCCTTCCTCCCTCCTCCCTCCTCCTCCTCCTCCTTCTCCTCCTCCTCTCTTCTCCTCCTCCTCCTCCTCTCCTCCTCCTCCTCCTCCTCCTCCTCCTCCTCCTCCTCCTCTCTCCTCCTCCTCCTCCTTCTCTCTCCTCCTCCTTCTCACTCCTCCTCCTTCACTCTCCTCCTCTCCTCTCCTCCTCCCTCCTCTTCCCTCCTTCCTCCTCTCCCTCCTCCTTCTCCGTCCTCCTCCTTCTCCTCTCCTCCTCTCTCCTCCTCTCCCTCCTCCTCCCTCTTCCTCCTCCCCTCTCCTCCTCCCCTCTTCCTTCTCCCACATCTTCCTCCTCTCCTCTCTCCTCTCCTCCCTCTTCCTCCTCCTCTCCTCTCCTCCTCCTCCTCCTCTTTCTCTCCTCCTCTTCCTCCTCCTCTCCTCTCCTTTCTCCTCTCTCCTCCTCCTCTCCTCTCTCCTCCTCCTCCTCCTCCCTCCTCCTCCTCCTCCTCCTCCTCCCCTCCTCCTCCCCTCCTCTCCTCCCTCCTCTCCTCTCCTCCCTCCTCTCCTCTTCCATCTCCTCCTCGCTCTCCTCCTCCTTCCTCCTCCTCCTCCTCTTCCTCCTCCTCCTCCTCGTCCTTCTCCTCCTCGTCCTCCTCCTTCCTCCTTCCCCATCTTCCTCCTCCCCATCTTTCTCCTCCTCATCTTCCTCTTCCCCATCTTCCTCCTCCTCTTACATCTTCCTCCTCCTTCTCCATCGTCCTCCTCCTCCCCATTTTTCTCCATCTTCCTCCAACTTCCTCCATCTTTCTCCTCCATCTTCTTCCTCCATTTTCCTCCTCTATCTTCCTCCATCTTCCTCCTCCATCTTCCTCCATCTTCCTCCATCTTCCTCCTCCATCTTCCTCCATCTTCCGCCTTCATCTTCCTCCATCTTCCTCATAATCTTCTTCCATCTTTCTTCTCCATCTTCTTCCATCTTTCTCCTCCATCTTCCTCCTCCTTCTCCAACTTTCTCCTCCTCCTCCATCTTCCTCCTCCATCTTCCTCCTCCTCCTCCATCTTCTTCCTCCTCCTCCATCTTCCTCCTCCTCCTCCTCCATCTTCCTCCTCCTCCTTCTCCTCTTGCTGCTGCTGCTCCTCCATCTCCTGCTCCTCTTGCTGCTCCTCCATCTTCTGCTCCTCCTGCTCCTGCTACTGCTCCTCCTGCTCCGCCTCCTCCTGCTCCTCCTCCTCCTCCTGCTCCTCCTCTTGCTCCTCCTCCTGCTCCTCCTGCTCTTCCATCTCCTGCTTCTCCTCCTCCTGCTTCTGTTCCTGCTCCATCTCCTGCTCCTCCCGCTCCTGCTCCTCCTGCTCCTGCTCCTGCTCCTCATGCTCATGCTCCTCCTCCTCCCGCTCCTGCTCCTGCTCCTCCTCCTGTTCCTCCTGCTCCTGCTCCTCATGCTCATGCTCCTCCTCCTCCTGCTCCTCCTCCTTCTGCTCCTCCTCCTCCCGCTCCTGCTCCTGCTCCTCCTCCTTCTCCTACTCCTCGTCCTCCTCCTCCTGCTCCTCCTTTTTCTTCTCCTTCCTTTCTCCTTCTTCCTCCCTCCTTCCTCCCCTCCTCCCTCCCTCCTTCTCTTTCTTCCTTCTTCCTTCCTACCCCCTCCGCCCCTCCCCCCTCCCCCCTTACCCATCCTCCCTCTCACCCTCCTCCTCCCCCTCCTCCCTCGTCCCTCTTCTCCCTCCTCTTCATTCCCCCTCCCTCCCTTCTCCTCTCTTCTTCCTCCTACTGCTCCTTCTTCTTGCTTATGTCACTGCTGTTGTTGCTGTCGTCGTCCTTGTCGCTTCATCATTCAGTGAGACGCCTACTTGAGACTATGCCAGTTATTATGATGCTTGCGCGCAGTTGATTGGTACCCGCAGTTGAACTCGTAGGGCTTTTCCCCATCCAGGTGTAATCTCGGTACTTGTGGAGGTTGTAAAGACATGATAAGTGCGAACCATCCAGAGGTTCCCAAACAGATTTCGATAGTACCTGTGCCCGACTGTGTGCAGCTTCTCAGTAAATGCTTCTATGTCAGTCGTTAGGTGCCTGAATAAAAGCGGTCGGATGGTCCGGTGCACAGGAGATAACACGATGGGTGTCGAGACTCAAGCAGGTGCATTACACTGTTTGATGTCGCACACATCCTTGACCCACATCTCCTGATTCACCCATGACAAAATTGGCTACCTGGGAAAATAGTCAAAGTGGCTGTAGAACAATCCATTCTCGGTGCGGCAAGAGCAAGATAAGTATATTTGGGACTACCGCTCACGAGCACTCAACGGCATAGAGTTGGTGGGATTCATTGCAGTGTCAGCCCCAAAACCACTACACAGTCATGCCATTGAAACTGCACCTGGTGCTGTACTTTTCATTGTACAGTACACTTTGTTACCCAATGAAGTCTCCAGTGTGGGTGCATAGTACAGCCGGAGAGACACAGTGTTTGCAGAACACGAACTCCTCTGACACCACGTGTCCTTGCAGCCAAGACTATCGACGCCCCCAAGGTCATCGGCTCCGAGGCCCCCGTGTCCGTCAGAACTGATGACGTCATCATCAACGTGGAGGGCGACAGCCTGCCCATGACCGTGCGTGAAACTTCCGTCAAGGTGGACGCGGTACGTGCATAACATGGGTTGTGTCCCCTTAGGCACTCTCCTCTGTGTCGTGTCACGTAGTCTTGTGAGGTTTGGCAGTTTTTGTATTAAAAAAAGAAGAAGTTGAAATTGAAAAGGAAGAGAGAGAGATAGAGATAGATAGATAGATAGATAGAGAGAGAGAGAGAGAGAGAGAGAGAGAGAGAGAGAGAGAGAATAAAAGAATGAAAGTTCATCCCCCGCTCCAGAATTTGTGTGTTTTGGCGAAATGACTGTCATGCATGCGCAAATAATTTGGAGTAGTGATGAAATGAAGATTTCTCTTTATTTTAAAGAAACCCCTCTACCATACTTGGTAAATTATCCTTTACAATAAACATATTTTATCCGGCTGCTAGACACTAGAGACCAAAACCATATCGTCCTCTATCAAATAAGAGCATTTCTTGAATTGCTCGCTGAGTATCACCATCATGACTTCCACTTCTGTGCAACGCAGTCGCTGAACTTCTTTACTTAACTCCCTGTAGGTTGGGGAATAAGAATAGACCCACCGCGTCTCCCTACATGATTCGCCAGAGGCGATAAGTAGGAAATCGGCACGTGACTTGCTCTTATTCTAACCAGCTCTTGTTGCTTCATGGTCAATGGCCTTACATGGCCGACAAAGACTGATAGACCATAACTTCATTTGTTCGTTCGTTCATTCGTTCATTCATTCGTTCACTCACTCAATCTCTCTTCGCTGACAGGGTTGTGACGAGAAGGACCAGAAAACGGCTGAGAACAAGAGACGCCGGAAGAAGTCCACCGTGGACGACGATGAACCCGATCTGGACGCCCTGGACTGGTGGAGCAAGTACTTCGCCTCAGTGGAGACCATGATCCGGGTAGGCCACCCTTTTCTCTCTCTCCTCACAGATTCCTACTTTGCCCTCTGGCTTCCCCCTTCCCTTTCGCGTTTAGCCAACCCTGTCCTTCTGAACTACTCCTTCTTTTTCTTCTCCTACCCCCTTTTTCCTTCTTCATCCTGGCTTAACTCAAACATGTTTTCTCTCCTACCTCTTCCCTTTAAGCTTCTACATCCCCTTCCTCATTTTTTTAATCCCGTCTTCCTGGGTTGTGTCTTTCTTGTTTTCATTATCTCCCTCTTACACCTGATCAATATCCTCTTTCTCTTCTTCCTCTCTCTCTTCTTCCTCCCTCTCTTCTTCCTCCCTCTCTTCTTCCTCTCTCTTGTCTGGCTAATGTCTGTCTAGTTCTCCCCCCCTCCCCCCCCCCCCCCTCCCTCTCAACTCATGCTCCCCTTGATTTATCTCGTTCACCTTCCATTTCTCTTCCTTTTTCTTCATTGTCTTCTTCTCTTTTCCTTTGGCGTCCCTCCACCACACCCACACTCCGCCCTTCCATACCCATATCCCCTCCCCCCTCCCTTCAATACCCATATCCCCTCCCCCTCCCCTCCATACCCATATCCCCTCCCCCCTCCCCTCTGAACCATATCCTTTTATCTGTGAGTTTTTTTTCCTTGTACATAGCTTTGATAGTTCCTTCACTCTTCATTTTTATGTTCTTTCTTTTTTCGCCCCCTCTTATATCCCGCCTCCATCCCCCTCTACAACCTTCTTTCCTTCCAACTGCCGTTATATTCAGACTGATTACCGAGGATAAAATGCCTGATGCATGATGCTGTGTCTGTAGGAACTAAAATATATGTACAACATATTATGGAAATTCCTAAGTACATGTTCATGTTGTAGGTACCATAATAGCGGTCTTTGTGATGAAACTTGTTGAAGCAAACAGGCTTGCGACAATAATCTCAGTTATTGAGCGGGAATGTCCCATCCTGACTGTTTTATCTGTTCATTTTATAACGTGTAGTTAAGTTCCCCAATCATCAACGTTGACTTATTTACAAATTGCTTTCATTATGGAAATAGTGCGCACATTGTTTTAGACTTTTAGTGTTTGGTTTCTTTTTTCCATTGCCAAGTGGTGATGATGCATTTGAGCTACATGACACTTGAATAAGATTTGAACCATGCGTTGACACTATTTCAATAGTTTGCTTGTTCTATTTACAGTTTTATTGCGCTTTTCAGATAGTTTATGTAAACACCACTGCATGGTGGATAGTTGTTGCAGTATTATGTTGAACATTTCTCACATTAAACTCTTGTCTTCTATTTAGGAGTAGTTTTAGTAATGCTTGTGCTCGTAATCACCACGGGCACCGGACATTTTTCGTGCATTTTCGCGGCCCTTCTTATGGGTTCGCTCGTTTTTGTTGCCTTCATTTTGTGACCACTACGAGAAAATGGCATGCTTAGTAAACTTGAGAGAGAATGCCTCCACAAAAACTAGCATCAATGACTGTGCAATAGGCTGAAAGGGCTACACATATGGGTGACTCCAAGCCTGGCAACGTGGCGTTAATGTAATGACTAGAGTGTTCACGTCTTCTGTTGATAGAGGACTGCTTGCATTTTGTTGCTTGATGACGTAGTTTCCTCCTGTGTTCACGCAGGCCCCGAGTTCAGATGAAAGTCAGGTAAATTTTGGTTACCTCCCCTGCATGCTTCCTTCTCCAGGGGACGCAACTCGTCCCCCGTTCTTCAGTCTTCTCCTTAACGTCGGCTCCGAAACATGCACCCATTCAGTATTTTTAAATTTTTTCTCTCCCCACCCCCTTTACTTTGGTTTTTAATTCCCTGTTCAAGTTTTACTTTTGTGCTGTGAAAACTACAATAACTTATGTCCGTTTCTTACAGAATAATATATCCATATTTCTCTCCCTGTCCACTGCACATGGAAAAAGTCTTGACCTCGCATTTTCTGCCACAATGTACTCCTTTCCCCACCGGCTACATTGTAGTCAAAGTGATTTGACATTGTACTCTGCTGAAAGCTATACCAAACTGCATTCTCGATTTTGAATTGAACACTTCAGCGAGAGCTGGTAACCAAAAGAGACCTCTGTGTAAATTATCACAGGAAACGATTGTGTTATGTACTTATGAGCAAAGCTCATTCTGCATTTTCCACGACTTTCCTCGTTTTGTGACTGCCCTACATAGCTGTTTACCGTTCTTCCCTCATATCATTTGCAAGTGTTATCACTGACTCGTTGCATTTACATGATCAGTTGTATATTTCAGGAGCATATTCTTTCTTCATCCGCCTTTGAATTTTGATATGCTGCTGTTCTACCAGTTTTATATGGTCTTTTTGAATTTTGTGTGTGCTTAGCATTGTCTCTTGATGACCTTTACGTAGTGTACAGCATTGTTTGTGAGAGGTTATGCTGTCTGTTGGTGTCCCGTAAGTGTTTATTGATCTTGTCCATTCTTTTCATCCTAGGGTGATATCTTGGAAGTGGAGGTTTGTTCTGCTGTCGTATCGGGTTTTGTTTTCGTTCCTCTTGGTTTGGGCAAGCGACTAAACATTACAAAAAGCCTTTGAAACTGGATAACCTTTATGTTAAAAAAAGTATGTTATGCCATGCTTTAATGTGGGGTTTAGTGGTGAGTTGTAAAAACGCATGTAGGAGGCAGCTTTGGCTCTGATGTAGTATCTCATCATCTGTTTCACTGACGCTCCATAGAAACATCATCTGCGGATTTTAGGTCTAATGAAGTTCAACTTTATAAAAGGCTCCATGACATGTTTGCACCATTAGTTATTTCAGATATAAATGCAGTCTCACTTAAACCTTCTTTTGACATCGCAATACTCTTCTACAGTTTTGGTTTTCCAGAAATATGAATTTCATTCAAAGATAGAAAACACACCATGAAATGAATTAATGTATTTTGACCAGATTTGTCGTTCGTTTAAATTTGATGAACAAGTTACTTTATCATGAAGTTAAACACATATGCGACTTATCTTCCCGAATGTTTCGTAAATTGTACACAAAAACCTCAACTTGTTAGTCACGAGGAGAACATTTTTAACTGAACCCAAGTTTGGACTCAGCAGTTTCTTTGATGTTTCAGATGAAAACATATGTTATACATAATCAACTCCAGGATTTGTATGCGTTCGATTGTGGGTAATCTTGCAGTTACTCTGATGACTGAAAACGTGAAATCCAAAATTTGGATCAGATACCGTAGCCACTGTACAATACAATACACTACAATACAATACAATACAATACAATACAATACAATACAATACAATTTTATTTATCCCACAACAGGCAATTCAAGTACACTTTATGAGGCAGCAATAAAAATAATCAAATAATAATCGTCAATAACAATCATAATAGAAGAATACATAAAAATAATGTGATGGGATAATTACATATGAAAAGAAACAGCACACTCGCACGCACACACACTCCCTACAAACCTCAGCCTGCACAGCACATCACAGGCAACACCAACACAAGCAAATATGCACAAGAACAAGCAAAAACATCTCACATAACAATCATCACCACAAGCACCACAGACCAGCAAAATGCAGTCAAAGGGAAACAATCCACCCAACACAAGTGGGAAAAAATTCAAAGCAACAGCACCAACTAAACCTAAGACCACAGCAAAAACAACAAAACAAAACAACAAGAACAACACATCTAACTAACTGTTCAAAAGTCTGACTGTGCGTGTACAACACACACACCGGTGGCCATTTGACGGCCTCTGTAGTGCACAGTTAACATGGGTTAAATAGAAAAACCAGTATGTCAATTCCTTGATGCAGGCGTTTCTTGCATTTCGAGGATGCAGACATTATGCCCCGACAGGTGTGAGAAGAAAGTGCTAGAGATGTGTATCTGTCAATTCCTTGATGCATGTGTTTCTTGCATTTCGAGGATGCAGACATTATGCCCTGACAGGTGTGAAAAGAAAGTGCTAGAGATGTGTATCTGTCAATTCCTTGATGCATGTGTTTCTTGCATTTCGAGGATGCAGACATTATGCCCTGACAGGTGTGAGAAGAAAGTACTAGAGCTTGTGGTCCATGGCCCTAATCATACATGTAGACTGTGGAAAATCTGACACCTGAACATTGACAAAAACACCTTGTTTTACTCCAAGATGGACGAAGCCAACTTTATGTTGCTAGACGGTTAGCTGTCTTTCTAATTTACATTTGTAACATTTTGGTTCGTATCCAACAATTGTATCCCACCCAAACTAGACCACTATCGGAAAGATTTTGGGACATCATTAACATATGAAATTACTCTGCTGAGTTCATCTTTTGTCTAGTAGCACATTTTCGTAGCTGCATAGTTCTAAAACAGTGCCCACGCTACTGTGCCTACGTCAAAGACTGCGATTTTAAATATGCACGAAAGCTTTCTCCTTTGAAGGCATGAGGCGTCGGCTTATTCGCCTAGATTTTGAGGTGTAAAGAATAATAGTTAGCTGGTAGACTGCGTCAGAGCCTGCAGGTAAATAGATATGAGATAGCTTCCTGCTTTCGTCTCCAGTTGACTGCTAATGAGGCAGACGCTTTTCCTTTTTTTTGCATGCCTATTTTCCCGTCTTTTCTCATCTTGGGGAAATACCTTGAGGGCCTATGCGCATTTTTCATCGATTGTGTTCCCGTGATTAACTCTTCTTCACGTGTCATTTTAAAAATCATATATGCATGCATGTCTTGACTAACATTTGTTACTTCGATACATCGTACTTTTCCTACCACAATGCTGAACTTTTTCTTCATTAAAGAATTGTGATTTAATGAATGGGACAAACTAGAATTATGCATTCTTGAGACTGTCATATATTCTCATCATTATTGTGTACTATTGTTTGCTGTGTTGAGATAATGTAAACATCCACATGAATTATTCTCATTTTTTCCTCTGTGAACCGCGAACTCGTTTATGAAACAGTGAATGTTTGAAATGGCGGCATGGTTGCATTCCGGGCATAATTATGTCTACTGTCTTGTTCAGTCAGTCATTGGGAGGCATGGAAGGTGTGCAAAGATAGGGGTTTGTCGACTTACATGCTCTGTACCAAGACCGTGGAAGTGTCGTGACGGAGAATGAGGAAGATGAGGAGCAGGGTTCGCACGGAGCAGGTCAGGCAGGATTGAATAGAGAATACAAACAAAACTACTCGTCGGAGTAAAGTAGCAGAAGAAAAGCGAACCAGGAACTGCTGGGTCGAGTTGGGCTGACACAGGTCGGGGCTGGTTGCAGGAACACGAGGCGGATACGGATGGCTTCAGTGGGGACCTGCTGGAGATGGACATCAGAGCGGGGGAAGACATGTCCCAGTCCCAGGCAACCACCACCACCACCTCCCTGCCCAACGGTGACCATGTCCAGCAAACCGGAGATGGTACGAATGCTTCCCACGTCTACAGTACTCCAATCAGACCTGCTCATTATTCTTCTCTGAATTATGTAATACTCATGTAGTGTGAATGGTTTTGCTCTTCTGCCATGCAATATTCATGTCCGAACTCTGCAAGTAACACATCAATTCTATTCGCTCAAAATAGGCAAGAAGCACTCTTGTATCCATTCTATGATAATATCGTAGCACATTTTCACCAGTCGTGTAATACCTACACAGCATACATAGACCAGTCTTTGCTTCTTGTGCAGCACACTTTTTCATATCTTATGATACTCAGTTTAGACGTGCCACTCGCATGCTACTCGTGCAGAGGACGCCGATGCCAAGCAGCTGAAGAGGCTGGAGAAGGAGCTGAAGAAGATGGACAAGAAGGAGGAGAGCGATAAGAAGAAGACCTTCAAAGGTGCAGCCAAGGCAGTCAGTCTGGCAAAGCAGTTGTCCCCACGGGCCCAGAGGAAGAAGGACAAGCTGCTGAGCTCCACAGCCCAGCTGAAGGTAGGAAGGCTTTCCAGGAGACGAGTAGTGTAGTGCAGTAATCTCAGCGTTGTGCTCGTGGAGCCGCATGAGCGAGAGTTGGTGCACTCCTGGCATAGTGGACGTTGTGGTCGTGAGGTAGAGCACTGACGTGGTGGTATACTGGTGGCAAACCCCCACTATCTGACTAGGTGCTAGTCGTGAGGTAGAGCACTGACGTGGTGGTATACTGGTGGCAAACCCCCACTATCTGACTAGGTGCTAGTCGTGAGGTAGAGCACTGACGTGGTGGTATACTGGTGGCAAACCCCCACTATCTGACTAGGTGCTAGTCGTGAGGTAGAGCACTGACGTGGTGGTATACTGGTGGCAAACCCCCACTATCTGACTAGGTGCTAGTCGTGAGGTAGAGCACTGACGTGGTGGTATACTGGTGGCAAACCCCCACTATCTGACTAGGTGCTAGTCGTGAGGTAGAGCACTGACGTGGTGGTATACTGGTGGCAAACCCCCACTATCTGACTAGGTGCTAGTCGTGAGGTAGAGCACTGACGTGGTGGTATACTGGTGGCAAACCCCCACTATCTGACTAGGTGCTAGTCGTGAGGTAGAGCACTGACGTGGTGGTATACTGGTGGCAAACCCCCACTATCTGACTAGGTGCTAGTCGTGAGGTAGAGCACTGACGTGGTGGTATACTGGTGGCAAACCCCCACTATCTGACTAGGTGCTAGTCGTGAGGTAGAGCACTGACGTGGTGGTATACTGGTGGCAAACCCCCACTATCTGACTAGGTGCTAGTCGTGAGGTAGAGCACTGACGTGGTGGTATACTGGTGGCAAACCCCCACTATCTGACTAGGTGCTAGTCGTGAGGTAGAGCACTGACGTGGTGGTATACTGGTGGCAAACCCCCACTATCTGACTAGGTGCTAGTCGTGAGGTAGAGCACTGACGTGGTGGTATACTGGTGGCAAACCCCCACTATCTGACTAGGTGCTAGTCGTGAGGTAGAGCACTGACGTGGTGGTATACTGGTGGCAAACCCCCACTATCTGACTAGGTGCTAGTCGTGAGGAATGCATCATTACTGAATCAAGAGTTAACCCTGACATGCACAACCTTTGACCACGGGAAGCCAAAAATGATTGAGACGTTCTGGAGCTTGATTTGGCAGAGCTTCCTAAAATGCTTCTTAGATGGTTTCAGGGCATTTAAAAATGAAATTGCAATTCCTGTGGAAGGGGAACAAGACCTCGGGATATTTCCGCAAGAGCAGAGTTTGGGTTTTTTCCCCCCGCAGAACGTTTGACCACCATGCAGTGCCATTCTGTCTTGAGTTTGTATGTTCTGAAGTGGCGTCAGTGTTATGTGTGGATAGCCAAATGCCATGCATGATGAATTTTCACAAACGTAGAACACATTTTCTGTTTAAATTGATAATCATGAACGAATGTCATATACATATGTGTTTGCTTCTTTTTAAATTAGATAGATTGAAGGACTGGTAATCAATTTGCTTTGTAGATTACTTATTTTTGTGTGTTTTACATTTGCAAGAAAAGTGTAATGCAACATTCGAGCACTGCTAAGTGTAATAATGAAAACCGTATATAACTTTTTCTGTTGGAATGTGTAGATATTGGTAGTTTGTCAAGTATGTCGTGTTTTATTCTCCTGTGCCGTGATATTGTAAGTGCCACATGCATCGCAGTTTTTCAGTTGTAGTCGACATTCGTTGCTCATGCCCATGAGAATGTTTTCTGTAGCCACAGAGGTAGCATCCTGGGCATGAATTCAGGACAGAATGTTTGCTTAGATGTAGAGTATGGCTTCGAAGTCTGCCCTTGCTCATCATTAAGTCGTGTTTTCTACGTCTTGTCCCGTGTTTTCAGCTCTCTCACGTCACGGTGAGCTGACCGATTATCGCCTCATATTACTTGCAGTTCCTATCTTTCTCTGCACCGCTTCTCGCACTCGTGAAGTGGATAGAGACGCGCGCAATGCTCATCATATCAATGCACATGAATAATTATGTGCACATGTATTTGTATAGTTTTGCTGGTGATTATTTAGTTCATCTGGGTGCAGTTGTTGGATAGATGCAGCTTTCTGTAGATGTGAATGTGTGCAGTTAGCTTACTCAAGTGTGCAGCGTTGATCGATGCATTGAACAAAACAGACATTTTGTTTTACATCCAG
>JAWQFJ010001376.1:50000-70000 GCA_034096865.1 Theodoxus fluviatilis
ATCCATCCATCCATACATCCATTAATCCATCCATTCATCCATTCATCCATCCATCCACCCATCCATCCATCCATCTGTATGTTAAACTTTTACTGAGCTCACTCTATATTGCTTAGAGCCTATTTCTATAAATCATTGAGAGCACAGCACACACCAGAGCTGGTCTGCCATCCACGCCAGTGCACTGGGAATGTGTGTGTGTGTGTGTGTGTGTGTGTGTGTGTGTGTGTGTGTGTGTGTGTGTGTGTGTGTGTGTGTGTGTGTGTGTGTGTGTGTGTGTGTGTGTGTGTGTGTGTGTGTGTGTGTGTGTGTGTGTGTGTGTGTGTGTGTGTGTGTGTGTGTGTGTGTGTGTGTGTGTGTGTGTGTGTGTGTGTGTGTGTGTGTGTGTTGTGGTAATCACGGCACCCCGAGAGTTAAGAGAGAATACAATTACGTTGGACTTGCTGTCACCAGCTGTCCCTCAGAAAGAATACAAATACTCGAACTACTCGGTCACTGATCTTGTCCAGTTATCTTTCGGCTTCCAGTTTACCTGTCTGGACGATTATTAGTATTGCTGTGTTACGTAAGACTCAGGAATAGGAATTCCAGACCAGTAGCAAAGTCTCAATGCAACTGACCGGATCATAAATCCTCATTTGAAATTCAGTCCAAAGGTTTACGAAATAAGCCAAGTCTACAAATGACGCGAGCGTCCACACATACAGACACAACGTGTGAAGTGCTTTGTTAATCAGTTAATGAAATGATACAAGGTCGATAGAAAGACGCGCCTTATAATCGTCATTCCATGTAGAGCCGGGAGTTTTTGGTTGAAATGTGTAACAGTAAAGTACCTGCTTCCACAACCTTTGCGTTTTAAGTGAGAATAAACCCACCGCGTCTTCCTCTGCGATTCGTCGAAGGCAAAGAAGTATAGCAATTGAACCCGACTTGCTCTTGCTGTCACCAGCTTGAATGGTTTTGTAGCAAATGACCTTACATCGCCTCCAAAGGCTGGGAGGCCTTAAGGGCCCATTCATTCATTTTATCGACACAACTGACATGAAAACGGACACAAATGAATTGAAACAATATCGACGAGTGCATGACGAGTAGGAGATTTCCCATTTCCAGAAAAGTGTATATTGAGGCATATTTACATATTTGCCGTTATTATCACTCCCGGTATCATTCCTTCGCCCTCCTCTACCACTACCCTGTCCCCCTACCCCCTCCCTTGTCCCCCTACCTCCTCCCCTGTCCCCCTACCCCCTCCCCTGTCCCCCTACTCCCTCCCCTGTCCCCCTACCCCCTCCCCTGTCCTCCTACCCCCTCCCCTGTCTCCCTACCCCCTCCCTTGTCCCCCTACCTCCTCCCCTGTCCCCCTACCCCCTCCCCTGTCCCCCTACCCCCTCCCCTGTCTCCCTACCCCCTCCCCTGTCCCCCTACCCCCTCCCCTGTCTCCCTACCCCCTCCACTGTCCCCCTACCCCATCCCCTGTCCCCCTACCCCCTCCTCCCCATGGCAGGACTGGATGTGACCTGCTGTTGCTGCCACAGGTGTACCCCAGCGAGCTGGAGGCGCAGCTCGAGTACGAGGGCTTCAAGGACTGGCTGCACACCTTTGAGCTGTACCGCGGCAAGAAGACGGGCAACGAGGACACGGACGAAAGCCGAGTGGTGGGCAAGTTCAAGGTAAGGACCCGGATCAGGCACTGGACGGAGTCTGAATCGGGATGAGGATGGTGTGCGGGCTGAGGTACGGGTGGGATATTTGGGTGGGTTGGGAATAGCGTTGCCGACTTCAGGATGGAAATGGTAGTAAGTGCGCAAGGTGGAAATAGTTAGAGCGGAGTGGGGATGCGAGGATATAGGAGGGGAGGGGGGGGGGGGGAAGGACGGGGAGAGTAATGGGAACACGTAAATATTTCGGGAGGGAGAGAAGGATAGTGATACGTGGGTACTAATGGGATGAGAATACGTGAATACTGAGGGTTGGGGTAGGGGAGGGGATACATTGCTATTGATGAGTTAGGGGTGGTGATACATTGCTATAGATGTGGTAGTGGTGGGAATACATTGCTATAGATGAGGTAGGGGAGGGGATACATTGCTATAGATGGGGTAAAGATGGGGATACATTGCTATAGATGGGGTGGGGGAGGGAATACATTGCTATATATTGGGTATGGGAGGGGATACATTGCTGTAGATTGGGTAGGGATGGGGATACATTGCTATAGATGGCGTAGGGATGGGGATACATTGCTATAGATAGGGTGGGGGGAAGAGATATATCGCTTTTGATGGGGTGGGGGAGGGGATACATCGCTATAGATGGGGTGGGGGAGGGGATACATCGCTATAGATGGGGTAGGGGAGCGGATACATCGCTATAGATTGGGTAGGGGAGGGGATATATTGCTATAGATGGGGTAGGGGAGGGGATACATTGCTATAGATGGGGTAGGGGAGGGGATACATTGCTATAGATGGTTTAGGGGAGGGGATACATTGCTATAGATGGGGTAGGGGAGGGGATACATTGCTATAGATGGGGTAGGGGAGGGGATACATTGGTATATAGAAGTTTTAGGGGAGGGGATACATTGCTATAGATGGGGTAGGGGAGGGGATACATTGCTATAGATGGTTTAGGGGAGGGGATACATTGCTATAGATGGGGTAGGGGAGGGGATACATTGCTATAGATGGTTTAGGGGAGGGGATACATTGCTATAGATGGGGTAGGGGAGGGGATACATTGCTATAGATGGGGTAGGAGAGGGGATACATTGCTATAGATGGAGTAGGGGAGGGGATACATTGCTATATATATGGGGTGAGGGAGGGGATATATTCCTATAGATGGGGTAGGGGAGGGGATACATTGCTATAGATGGGGTAGAGATGGGGATACATTGCTATAGATGGGGTAGGGAAGGGGATACATTGCTATAGATGGGGTAGGGATGGGGATACATTGCTATAGATGGGGTAGGGGAGTGGATGCATTGGTATAGATGGAGTAGGGGAGGGGATACATTGCTATAGATGGGGTGTGAAAGGGGATACATTGCTATAGATGGGGTAGGGGAGGGGATACATTGTTATAGATGGGGTAGGGATGGGGATACATTGCTATAGATGGGGTGGGGGGAAGAGATATATCGCTTTTGATGGGGTGGGGGAAAGGATACATCGCTATAGATGGGTTGGGGGAGGGGATACATCGCTATAGATGGGGTAGGGGAGCGGATACATCGCTATAGATGGGGTAGGGGAGGGGATACATTGCTATAGATGGGGTAGGGGAGGGGATACATTGCTATAGATGGTTAAGGGGAGGGGATACATTGCTATAGATGGGGTAGGGGAGGGGATACATTGCTATAGATGGGGTAGGGGAGGGGATACATTGCTATAGATGGGGTAGGAGAGGGAATACATTGCTATAGATGGAGTAGGGGAGGGGATACATTGCTATATATATATGGGGTGAGGGAGGGGATATATTCCTATAGATGGGGTAGGGGAGGGGATACATTGCTATAGATGGGGTAGGGATGGGGATACATTGCTATAGATGGGGTAGGGAAGGGGATACATTGCTATAGATGGAGTAGGGATGGGGATACATTGCTATAGATGGGGTAGGGGAGTGGATGCATTGCTATAGATGGAGTAGGGGAGGGGATACATTGCTATAGATGGGGTGTGAAAGGGGATACATTGCTATAGATGGGGTAGGGGAGGGGATACATTGCTATAGATGGGGTAGGGATGGGGATACATTGCTATAGATGGGGTAGGGGAGTGGATGCATTGCTCTAGATGGGGTAGGGGAGGGGATACATTGCTAAAGATGGGGTAGGGGAGGGGACACATTGTTATAGATGGGGTAGGGGAGGGGATACATTGCTATAGATGGGGTAGGGATGGGAATACATTGCTATAGATGGGGTAAGGATGGGGATACATTGCTATAGATGGGGTGGGGGAGGGAATACATTGCTATAAATGGGGTAGGGGAGGGAATACATTGCTATAGATTGGGTAGGGAAGGGGATACATTGCTATAGATGTGGTAGGGGAGGGGATACATTGCTATAGATGGGGTAGGTGTCGAATTATCTACTGGCTAGAGATAGGTTCATCCTCAGAGAGACGACGTAGCCGCCCTCGGGGGAAGAGACCTTTAGATAACATTGAGTTTACAACCTAAACTCGACCACCACTCCTTGGGGGGACACCACGACATCAAGCATGTCAAGCAACACGTGAATAAAAAGACCACTGAATCGGGAAATAAATGAACAAATTAAAGTTTATTCACAATCACATTAACAAATATAAGAGAATGCCCTCCCAAGAGCCAAACGATTCCCCAAATACCTCAACTGGGATCAAAACACACAAGGGGGACAAACCCGTCACCCTGTAGCAGCAGGGAAACCCCTTCCCTCTCCTCCTCCATTTCACTAGAAACTGAAATAAATTCAGCTATCCCTGGAGCAGGGAAATGGAAGAACAAATCAAGAAATGATCAGTCCCCTTGTTCCAAACAAACACCTAAGTCACCGGTGACTAGGGTTAACAGTAAGGCACAAAAAAGAACAATCTCCAAATTCCCTTCTCTCTTTCACTATTTCCCAAGAAACTGAAATAAATTCAACTATACCCCAAATCCAACAAATTCCACCACAATGTCCACCACTCGTTTTGATAAACACTTCAAAACATCAAAAAGAAGACTTCTTCAACCCAACAGAAGCAAACACCAACAACACACAGGGTATGACAACCAGTCACTCCACTCCCTATGTATAACGTCACACGCAGCAGCCAGCTGCACGCTACCAAAACCCCCTTCGCATTCCTTGGCCACCCCTGCTTCCCCTCAATGGCGGCGCTTCCGGCCGCACGACAAACAGCCAGACATAAACAAAGCGGGTCTCGCTCCACTCCACCACGCTCGTGCAGCCGCTCTTCACGCAGCAACCCACGCACACACAAAAGTAGACACCTCACGTCAAACAGTAGTGAATGTGGAGACTAAACACGAAAGAACTCCGCTTACCATCGCATCGCTGACAGTACGCCTCCCTCAGGTTAGCGTACTCCGTCCTCCACGTGGCTTTCCCCCAGCGCACGTGGCCCGAAGCAACACAGCGATAAACACGTCCTAAATCCACTTAAAGAATTCCCAGAGTAACCCAAACCTACTTCCTCCCTTTTCAGTCCATCTGAAAAGAAGGTAATGTTCCCACAAAACCCCTCTCGAACAAGTCACTGTACCCAAACACAGTTTCTCAGAGGTCTTGGCGAATACTCCTACAACCGACGCGCACCTGGCGTCAAACGGTGTCCAGACAAATAGAACCCCTTCCCGTGAATTAAGTCCTTTCCCCTTTTGTCTGTCATGAGATTTACCTTGACTTGCAAGCGTCACGCTTAATTCCCCAAGTCAATAACAGTTTAGAAGACGATTCCAAACTTCGGCAGAATTACCACAGTCCCCAGAGCTAGAGTGATAAATACCATTCTGCAGAAGAATCAATTGATGAATCACTCTCCCCTTTCGTCGCATTGTCTACCCTGCGACAATACAGCCGCGCTAAGACACCGCCTCCACTGCGAATGTACGCGCTAGCATTTCTCCCCTCACCCCTCTGCCTCTGACACAATCTTCCCTAATTGTTCAGGCCGCTCCGTGCGGACTTTCCCCCCACTTTACCCAAAGTGGCTTTCGTTAGACTTTTAACTGTCAGTCCTGACCTGTCTCAACGAAATTGTAGCTACCTAGCTACGAACGAGAAAACGATACTTGCAACAGCCGTTAGAACCAAAACGGCTTGACGAAACGCTCCGGCGTCTCAGACGTCGCTCCAGCCTCGCGCCCAGGTCACTCCCGGCCAAACGCAGCATTCCATCGGAGGCGACAACCACGAGCTCCACCCGTGTGGACTCGAGAAGACAGTACTGCAAGGCTCCACCAAGAAGACGCAGCACTCGTGGAATTCCGTAGACACGAAGATACCAACAGGAAGGTGAACCAGTGGAAACGTAGAGGATTAGGCGGGAAGCCCACTGCTCCCGCAAGTAGTCGATACGCCCGTAGTAGATACCGCGTGACGACGACGGCACGACGACGGCGATGACGAAGATAACGACGAAGATCCACAAAGATCCAAAAGGAGAAGAAGCCTAAAACACACAAGGTTTCGCCCCAATAATCCAACTACCCCATTTCCTTGCGAAGCCCATTCATACACGAATTTAAGGTTCAAGTGGCGCATCCCAACCCCGATGCCCAATTAGAAAAAGGCTTCACTCGCTCCCCGCGAGTCAGCTTGAATTCAAAGCTTCATTACTCACCCCTTTGATCCTATAGATTTACCCCATCCATAGAAAATACGAATCCCGTACCCAACAATTGACTTATTTTCCACCCAGATTCACAAATCAATTACCCCACGTGGTAAAAGCAATATGGCGGCGGCGATAATCACCTCAGTCCCAGGCTGTAGTGAAATCCTCAGGAATCCCGTCTTAGCCAGCGGAAAACTCCCCTTCCATTCTCGCGTGCTTAACTGCCACCAGAGTTAGCACTGAGAAAAATCTAGCGAGGCAGACCGCCTCACTCCGCCACCCAACGTGGTTTCACGGCCGGCGGGAGCTCTCGCTCCCCCACCGTCACCCATCCACTGATGGAAAAGATCTGCCCAGACCAAACGCTATCAACTCCGATATTGCCTCTCCCACGTGATTAACCACCAATCACTAATGAGAGATTTCCCGCCTCCGTTATCTTCCCCAATCACTCCTCGCCAAGGCCCAGCGAGATACGAAACCCCCTTGCTAATGGTCGAGTAGACCCCGTAGATCTCGCTCACTATAACCCCCCTCCGAAGACCCTCCTCCCCCTCGGGTTCACTCCGGAGCGAAACTGTGATATTCCACTACGTGGTAGCCACGCCCACAGCGGCCAGCGTGCAACCGCGGATAATGGAGAAGATTTTTACCCTATTTATTTACAATGAAGACGACTAACCCACATCACCCTTATTGTCGTCGCTTATCACGCGACAGTAGGGGAGGGGATACATTGCTAAAGATGGAGTAGGGATGGGGATACATTGCTATAGATGGGGTAGGGGAGGGGATACATTGCTATAAATGGAGTAGGGGAGGGGATACATTGCTATAGATGGGGTAGAGGAGGGGATATATTGCTATAGATTGGGTAGAGGAGGGATACATTGCTATAGATGGGGTAGGGGAGGGGATACATTGCTATAGTAGGGGAGGGGATACATTGCTATAGATGGGGTGGGGGAGGGGATACATTGCTATAGATGGGGTAGGGATGGGAATACATTGCTATAGATTGGGTAGGGGAGGGGATACATTGCTATAGATGGGGTAGGAGAGGGGATACATTGCTATAGATTGGGTAGGGGAGGGGATACATTGCCGTAGATGGGGTAGGGGAGGGGATACATTGCTATAGATGGGGTAGGGGAGGGGATACATTGCTATAGATTGAGTAGGGGAGGGGATACATTGCTATATATGGGGTAGGGGAGGGGATACATTGCTATAGATGGGGTAGGGGAGGGGATACATTGCTATAGATGGGGTAGGGGAGGGGATACATTGCTATAGATGGGGTAGGGGAGGGGATACATCGCTATAGATGGTTTAGGGGAGGGGATACATTGCTATAGATGGGGTAGGGAAGGGGATACATTGCTATAGATGGGGTAGGGGAGGGGATACATTGCTATAGATGGGGTAGGGATGGGGATACATTGCTATAGATGGGGTAGGGAAGAGGATACATTGCTATAGATTATGTAGGGGAGGGGATACATTGCTATAGATTGGGTAGGGATGGGGATACATTGCTATAGATTGGGTAGGGGAGGGGATACATTGCCATAGATGGGGTAGGGGAGGAGATACATTGCTATAGATGGGGTAGGGGAGGGGATACATTGCTATAGATGGGGTAGGGGAGGGGATACATTGCTATAGTTGGGGTATGGGAGGGGATACATTGCTATAGATGTGGTAGTGGTTGGAATGCATTGCTATAGATGGGGTAGGGGAGGGGATACATTGCTATAGATGGGGTAGGGGAGGGGATACGTTGCTATAGATGAGTTAGGGGTGGGAATACATTGCTGTAGATGGGGTAGAGGAGCGGATACATTGCTATAGATGGGGTAGGGGAGGGGATACATTGCTATAGATGGGGTGTGAAAGGGGATACATTGCTATAGATGAGTTACGGGTGGGGATACATTGCTATAGATGGGGTAGGGATGGGGATACATTGCTATAGATGTCAGGGGTGGGGATACATTGCTATAGATGGGGGAGGGGAGGGGATACATTGCTATAGATGGGGTAGGGGAGAGGATACATTGCTATAGATGGGGTAGGGGAGGGGATACATTGCTATAGATGGGGTAGGGGAGGGTATACATTGCTATAGATGGGGTAGGGGAGGGGATACATTGCTATAAATGGGGTGGGGGAGGGGATACATTGCTATAGATGGGGTAAAGGAGGGGATACATTGCTATAGATGAGTTAAGGGTGGGGATACATTGCTATAGATGGGGTAGGGATGGGGATACATTGCTATAGATGGGGTGGGGGAGGGAATACATTGCTATAGATGGGGTAGGGGAGCGGATACATTGCTATAGATGGGGTAGGGGAGGGGATACATTGCTATAGATGGGGTAGGGGAGGGGATACATTGCTATAGATGGGGTAGCGAAGGGGATACATTGCTATAGATGAGTTAGGGGTGGGGATACATTGCTATAGATGGGGTAGGGATGGGGATACTTTGCTATAGATGAGTTAGGGGTGGGGATACATTGCTATAGATGGGGTAGGGGAGGGAATACATTGCTATAGATGGTTTAGGGGAGCGGATACATTGCTATAGATGGGGTAGGGATGGGGATACATTGCTATAGATGGGGTAGGAGAAGGGATACATTGCTATAGATGGAGTAGGGGAGGGGATACATTGCTATATATATATGGGGTGAGGGAGGGGATATATTCCTATAGATGGGGTAGGGGAGGGGATACATTGCTATAGATGGGATAGGGATGGGGATACATTGCTATAGATGGGGTAGGGAAGGGGATACATTGCTATAGATGAGGTAGGGATGGGGATACATTGCTATAGATGGGGTAGGAGAGTGGATGCATTGCTATAGATGGAGTAGGAGAGGGGATACATTGCTATAGATGGGGTGTGAAAGGGGATACATTGCTATAGATGGGGTAGGGGAGGGGATACATTGCTATAGATGGGGTAGGGATGGGGATACATTGCTATAGATGGGGTAGGGGAGTGGATGCATTGCTCTAGATGGGGTAGGGGAGGGGATACATTGCTAAAGAAGGGGTAGGGGAGGGGACACATTGCTATAGATGGGGTAGGGGAGGGGATACATTGCTATAGATGGGGTAGGGATGGGGATACATTGCTATAGATGGGGTAGGGATGGGGATACATTGCTATAGATGGGGTGGGGGAGGGAATACATTGCTATAAATGGGGTAGGGGAGGGAATACATTGCTAAGGATTGGGTAGGGAAGGGGATTCATTGCTATAGATGGGGTAGGGGAGGGGATACATTGCTATAGATGGGGTAGGGGAGGGTATACATTGCTATAGATGGGGTAGGGAAGGGGATACATTGCTATAGATGGGGTAGGGGAGGGGATACATTGCTATAGATGGGGTAGGGGAGGGGATACATTGCTATAGATGGGGTAGGGGAGGGGATACATTGCTATAGATGGGGTAGGGAAGGGGATACATTGCTATAGATGGGGTAGGGATGGGGATACATTGCTATAGATGGGGTAGGGGAGGGGATACATTGCTATAGATTATGTAGGGGAGGGGATACATTGCTATAGATTGGGTAGGGATGGGGATACATTGCTATAGATTGGGTAGGGGAGGGGATACATTGCCATAGATGGGGTAGGGGAGGGGATACATTGCTATAGATGGGGTAGGGGAAAGGATACATGGCTATAAATGGGGTATGGGAGGGGATACATTGCTATAGGTGTGGTAGTGGTTGGAATACATTGCTATAGATGGGGTAGGGGAGGGGATACATTGCTATAGATGGGGTAGGGGAGGGGATACGTTGCTATAGATGAGTTAGGGTTGGGGATACATTGCTATAGATGGGGTAGGGAAGGGGATACATTGCTATAGATGAGTTAGGGGTGGAGATACATTGCTATAGATGGGGTAGGGGAGGGGATACATTGCTATAGATGGGATAGGGGAGGGGATACATTGCTATAGATGGGGTAGGGGAGGGGATACATTGCTATAGATGGGGTAGGGGAGGGGATACATTGCTATAGATGGGGTAGGGGAGGGGATACATTGCTATAAATGGGGTGGGGGAGGGAATACATTGCTATAGATTGTTTAGGGGAGCGGATACATTGCTATAGATGGGGTAGGGGAGGGGATACATTGCTATAGATGGGGTAGGGAAGGGGATACATTGCTATAGATGGGGTAGGGATGGGGATACATTGCTATAGATGGGGTAGGGGAGTGGATGCATTGCTATAGATGGAGTAGGGGAGGGGATACATTGCTATAGATGGGGTGTGAAAGGAGATACATTGCTATAGATGGGGTAGGGGAGGGGATACATTGCTATAGATGGGGTAGGGATGGGGATACATTGCTATAGATGGGGTAGGGGAGTGGATGCATTGCTATAGATGGAGTAGGGGAGGGGATACATTGCTATAGATGGGGTGTGAAAAGGGATACATTGCTATAGATGGGGTAGGGATGGGGATACATTGCTATAGATGGGGTAGGGGAGTGGATGCATTGCTCTAGATGGGGTAGGGGAGGGGATACATTGCTATAGATGGGGTAGGGGAGGGGACACATTGCTATAGATGAGGTAGGGGAGGGGATACATTGCTATAGATGGGGTAGGGATGGGGATACATTGCTATAGATGGGGTAGGGATGGGGATACATTGCTATAGATGGGGTTGGGGAGGGAATACATTGCTATAAATGGGGTAGGGGAGGGAATACATTGCTAAGGATTGGGTAGGGAAGGGGATTCATTGCTATAGATGGGGTAGAGGAGGGGATACATTGCTATAGATGGGGTAGGGGAGGGTATACATTGCTATAGATGGGGTAGGGGAGGGGATACATTGCTATAGATGGGGTAGGGAGGGGATACATTGCTATAGATGGGGTAGGGGAGGGGATACATTGCTATAGATGGGTAGGGGAGGGGATACATTGCTATAGATCGGGTAGGGGAGGGGATACATTGCTATAGATGGGGTAGGGATGGGGATACATTGCTATAGATGGGGTAGGGGAGGGGATACATTGCTATAGATTATGTAGGGGAGGGGATACATTGCTATAGATTGGGTAGGGATGGGGATACATTGCTATAGATTGGGTAGGGGAGGGGATACATTGCCATAGATGGGGTAGGGGAGGGGATACATTGCTATAGATGGGGTAGGGGAGGGGATACATTGCTATAGATGGGGTAGGGGAAAGGATACATTGCTATAGATGGGGTAGGGGAGGGGATACGTTGCTATAGATGGGGTATGGGAGGGGATACATTGCTATAGGTGTGGTAGTGGTAGGAATACATTGCTATAGATGGGGTAGGGGAGGGGATACGTTGCTATAGATGAGTTAGGGGTGGGGATACATTGCTATAGATGGGGTAGGGAAGGGGATACATTGCTATAGATGAGTTAGTGGTGGAGATACATTGCTATAGATTGGGTAGGGGAAGGGATACATTGCTATAGATGGGGTAGGGGAGGGGATACATTGCTATAGATGAGGTAGGGAAGGGGATACATTGTTATAGATGAGTTAGGGGTGGGGATACATTGCTATAGATGGGGTAGGGATGGGGATACATTGCTATAGATGAGTCAGGGGTGGGGATACATTGCTATAGATGGGGTAGGGGAGGGGATACATTGCAATAGATGGGATAGGGGAGGGTATACATTGCTATAGATGGGGTAGGGGAGGGGATACATTGCTATAGATGGGGTAGGGGAGGGGATACATTGCTATAAATGGGGTGGGGGAGGGGATACATTGCTATAGATGGGGTAGGGGAGGGGATACATTGCTATAGATGAGTTAAGGGTGGGGATACATTGCTATAGATGGGGTAGGGATGGGGATACATTACTATAGATGGGGTTGGGGAGGGAATACATTGCTATAGATGGGGTAGGGGAGGGGATACATTGTTATAGATGGGGTAGGGGAGGGGATACATTGCTATAGATGGGGTAGGGAAGGGGATACATTGCTATAGATGAGTTAGGGGTGGGGATACATTGCTTTAGATGGGGTAGGGAAGGGGATACATTGCTATAGATGAGTTAGGGGTGGGGATACATTGCTATAGATGGGGTAGGGATCGGGATACATTGCTATAGATGAGTTAGGGGCGGGGATACATTGCTATAGATGGGGTAGGGGAGGGAATACATTGCTATAGATGGGGTAAGGGAGGGGATACATTGCTATAGATGGGGTAGGGTAGGGGATACATTGATATAAATGGGGTGGGGGAGGGGATACATTGCTATAGATGGGGTAGGGGAGGGGATACATTGCTATAGATGGGGTAGGGATGGGGAAACATTGCAATAGATTGGGTAGGGGAGGAGATACATTGCTATAGATGAGGTAGAGGAGGGAATACATTGCTATAGATGGGGTAGGGATGGGGATACGTTGCTATTGATGGGGTAGGGATGGGAATACATTGCTATAGATGGGGTAGGGGAGGGGATACATTGCTATAGATGGGGTAGGGGAGGGGATACATTGCTATAGATGGGGTAGGGGAGGGGATACATTGCTATAGATGGGGTAGGGGAGGGGATACATTGCTATAGATGGGGTAGGGGAGGGGATACATTGCTATAGATGGGGTAGGGGAGGGGATACATTGCTATAGATGGGGTAGGGATGGGGATACATTGCTATAGATTGGGTAGGGGAGCGGATACATTGCTATAGATGGGGTAGGAGAGGGGATACATTGCTATAGATGGGGTAGGGGAGGGGATACATTGCCATAGATGGAGTGGGGGAGAGGATACATTGCTATAGATGGGGTAGGGAAGGGGATACATTGCTATAGTTGGGGTAGAGATGGGGATACATTGCTATAGATATGTGGGGGGGAGGGGATACATTGCTATAGATTGGGTGGGGGAGGGGATACATTGCTATAGATGAGGTAGGGGAGGGGATACATTGCTATAGATGCGGTAGGAATGGGGATACATTGCTATCGATGGGGTAGGGGAGATTATACATTGCTATAGATGGGGTATGGGAAGGGATACATTGCTATAGATGGGGTAGAGGAGCGGATCCATTGCTATAGATTGGGTAGGGATGGGGATACATTGCTATAGATTGGGTAGGGATGGGGATACATTGCTATAGATTGGGTAGGGATGAGGATACATCGCTATCGATGTGGTGGTGGTGGGGATACATTGTTGTCGATGGGATAGAGATGGGGATACATTGCTATAGATGGGGTGGGGGAGGGGATACATTGCTATAGATAAGGTAGGGGTGGGGTTAGTGGCTTTTGATGGGATAGGGATGGGATATGTGGCTATATGTTGGATAGTGATGAGCATACATGGCTATTGATGGGGTAGAGGTGAGACTATATGGCTATAAATGAAGTAGGGGTGGGGACACGTTGCAATTGATGGGTTAGGAATGGGAATATGTGACTATTGATAGGATGGGGGTTTGTTATGTTGATGGGATGGGAGTGGTGTTGAGGTGGATTGTATTTAGGATGTGTGGTTGGATTGGGATCATGGTAGTATGGAGGCTTGTAACTTAAGGCTATTCGGTCTGGAAGTGGTTTTGGGTGTCTCGCTCAAAATCATGCAGCAGTTGTTTGCACCTTAATGCGCGAATGGCATTGAATATCAATATTTATTTATTTCATGAAGGTTTTGAGCAATTGCAGTCTGATTCTACAGAGCAACGAGTTGGAAGTGCTGGCTCAGCGGCTGTGATTTATTTGTGAAGATGAGAGCCTACCTTTTTTTGGGGGCTGACTTGGAGCCTAAATCATCCATCCTTGCAAATAATAACAAGAGTAACACGTGTGTCTGTATCATTTCAGTGTATGCCTTCTTTTCTACTGCAAAACTAATTCTACTTCTCCTGGTTAGTGGGAATGTATGCCCGTCACGCAAGTCGTATATTACCGTGTCAGTCGCGCCGCTTGCAGGAAGAGCAATTCTAAAATATGTCTGTTTTTCCGAGAAGTAAGGGTGGCACGTTAGTTGTTCCGCACTGAATATTGGTATCATCAATGTGTCTGTAGAGCCTGGAGAATTTCGGCCGTGCCTCACAGCGTACCACGTCAGGGACGAGAATTGGAGTTGTTTCCCCCTTGACCGCAAAGCGAATAGTTTCGACGCGCCCGAAATGGAGTTCTCTCCCTTTAATCACGAACCGCCGTAGCGTGCCCACAGGAAGCCTACGAGTCACTGGCAAGTGACGGTGTCTGTGTCAGGGTAGCTACAGAGTTACGGGCGACTCTTTTTCTTCAGCGCCATGAAACGCGTCAACAGCAAACGTTAGATGTAAAAGAAATGTGCCTTTTGCCACCATTCAGTAGACACGATACAATTAGTAGACAAACTAATGACCTACCATACACAACACCCATCCATTTACTCACCCACCTATTGCGTTCTATGAAGGCTTTTGTTCTTCATTTTACTTTGTTAAAATAAATACTAAACAATTATATGTTGAATCAAACCTGGACGAAACACTGTACCCCTCACACAAAAAAAGTTTCAGCCATTCTAAAACAAATCGTTTACATGTAACAAAGAAAATAGAAATGTTGAAGCTTTTACCGTTATTGCTTTTGCATCAGAACGTACGCAGAGTACACTTTTGTGTATCATTCAGCTGGAATTTTTTTGCATTCCCAAGCATACACGCGTTTAGCTTGTTTTTATTTCTCCACATTTCAATACGTTTTCAAGCGTGAGCTGTCTAAATTTAGTCCATCCAAAGATGAATCGTGTGCGACTGATCATCCTGACATTTTTCCTTTCTTCGAGCCTATTCGTTCTGAGTAGGCATTGATTTTTTATTTATTTAACCATGCCGCCAGGGCTCCCTGAAGATCTACAAAATCCCGCTGCCACCCGACATTGAGGACACTACCATTACGGGTGGAGACCCGCAGTTTGGTCTGTTCCAAGGTCTGCCCAGCAACGAGCCCATCAAGGTTTTGGTCCGCGTCTACGTTGTCAAGGTAACGCCTTTCTCGTATGCTTAAGGCTCTTGAAATGTCTTCTTGATATATTTCCCCTTGCATAGAGGTCATGGCGAGACAAGTAAACGCTCCTTCAACACGTTCTCAAACTATTGTACTCCCTTGCACCGTCTTTACAGTTTGACATGGGTTTTCGTGATTGTGTCTGGTTTGAAATGACGTTCTGCCCGCACAATGGGGCACATGATCATTCCTTGCTTTATAATGAGCAGCTGTCATTCTTTTCCTTTTTTTGCTCTCAGGCATGTTCTTCCAGAACTTGGGATTACCTTTGACTGTTTCCCCCTGTAGGCAAATGACCTTCACCCTGCTGACCTCAACGGAAAAGCTGACCCCTATCTGGTGATCCGACTTGGGAGCACCACCATCAACGACAAGGAGAACTACGTTTCCAAGCAGCTCAACCCCGTCTTTGGAAAGTAGGTCCCAGTCCTGCATGTCTTGTTGCTGTCCAACACTAAGTCATATCAAGCCCGTTCTGGTGCCCACCTTGATGTCCTTTGAATGGCAGGTCTCATTAGTTTGGCTATCAGTGGCCACTGTACTTGAGAATATCTTACCAGGTTCCCTCTCTGTCGTCATGTCCAGCTTTAAAAGCAGCAGCAGCAACAATAACCACGACGACGACGAGATCGACTAATATTATTGCTTCTGGTCCTAATCCTCTTGGTCCTCCTCCCTCTTGGTCCTCCTCCTCCTGGTCCTCCTCCTGGTCCTCCTCCTCCTGGTCCTCCTCCTCCTGGTCCTCCTCTTGGTCCTCATCCATCTTGGTCCTCCTCCCTCTTGGTCCTCATACTCTTGGTCCTCCTCCTCCTGGTCCTCCTCCTCCTGGTCCTCCTCCTCCTGGTCCTCCTCCTCCTGGTCCTCCTCCTCCTGGTCCTCCTCCTCCTGGTCCTCCTCCTCCTGGTCCTCCTCCTCCTGGTCCTCCCCCTCCTCCTGGTCCTCCTCCTCCTCCTGGTCCTCCTCCTCCTCCTGGTCCTCCTCCTCCTGGTCCTCCTCCTCCTGGTCCTCCTCCTCCTGGTCCTCCTCCTCCTGGTCCTCCTCCTCCTGGTCCTCCTCCTCCTGGTCCTCTTCCTCCTGGTCCTCCTCCTCCTGGTCCTCCTCCTCCTGGTCCTCCTCCTCCTCCTCCTCCTCCTCCTCCTCCTCCTCCTCCTCCTCCTCCTCCTCCTCCTCCTCCCTCCTCCTCCTCCTCCTCCTCCTCCTCCTCCTCCTCCTCCTCCTCCTCCTCCTCCTCCTCCTCCTCGCAACAGCAGCAGCAGCAGCGCCAACAGCAATAGTGGCAGCAATAACAACAAAGTTTATTTGCGATATATGGCCATTACAAGTGGGAAATATGAAAACATTCACAAGCCATGAGTTGTTAATGTATGAAACACTGTCATGTCAGAATATATACAAGAGACCAGACGAGTAGTGCTTTGAAAGCAAGAAAAACTACTCTTGTTCCAGTTCGTTTCATATCGCCCTGTCGACAAGACTACGTTTCTATTCCCAATGGTTGTAAAAGATGTTTGTTTAAAAGCGGCGTTTTCTCATCATCTGTGTCTCGCAACACCTGTCCTGCTCAAGAAATATGAGCTCTTCTCTGGTTTGTTTCCTCTCTCACCTGAAACAGGAGTGTCGTGCGTCTCTCCTGTCGCCCGACCCTCCTTCCAGCTTGAAGTTTGTGTGTTCCTTCTCCTGACGTGATAGACTAGTCTGCTCCATACAGTAGGGACAGGCAGGAGATTCGACAGGAATAGGGGAAAGTGAATATGTGTATTTTTAGGAACGCGACCCCGCCCTCTCTCTCTCTCTCTCTCTCTCTCTCTCTCTCTCTCTCTCTCTCTCTCTCTCTCTCTCTCTCTCTCTCTCTCTCTCTCTAATGGCTGTAATGCATGAGGTATTGTACTCGATTCAATTCGCAAAAATATGAGTCTCTGTTATTGATTGCTATGTAACCCATTTACACAAAAACGAAAATTTCTGGTATTGATTGAGTATCATGCTCGAACATAAACTCGCATTTAAAGGTTCATTTTCCAGTTGCTAGTGACCGAAATCACCCGTATGCGAGTTAAATAGAAGTGTAATAGTTATCTCGGCCAAAGTAGTTCACTAGCACTTGTGTAGTGTTTTGATCGTTTTCCTTGTTTCGCGTGGTCTACATGCGAACTTATTCTTTGTCTTTCTGCGTCAATATATGTGAATCATTTACATGTATCTGTCGACTTGATAAGAACAGAATTGTGATTACTGCAGTGTCATTAAGCAGAACAAACATATCTATGAAATGTGTTTAAAGCAAGACAGTTCTTCTGCGTGAAAAAGGGGAGAGAGAGAAAAAAGAGAAGAGAATTAATATTACCAGAAATTATGTACAACGTTTCCCCCAAAAGCAGAAGCAAATGATATATGAAGCAGATCGCAAGAGAGACGAGTATGCAAGTCACAGGAACGGCAAGGGCTGGGGACACGGTGAGGAACGAGGCAAGAGAGGGCAGGGACACAGGCAGGAACGAGGCAAGGGCAGGGACACGGGGAGGAACGAGGCAAGAGAGGGCAGGGACACGGGGAGGAACGAGGCAAGAGAGGGCAGGGACACGGGGAGGAACGAGGCAAGAGAGGGCAGGGACACGGGGAGGAACGAGGCAAGAGAAGGCAGGGACACGGGGAGGAACGAGGCAAGGGCAGGGACACGGGGAGGAACGAGGCAAGGGCAGGGACACGGGGAGGAACGAGGCAAGAGAGGGCAGGGACACGGAGAGGAACGAGGCAAGGGCAGGGACACGGGGAGGAACGAGGCAAGAGAGGACAGGGACACGGGGAGGAACGAGGCAAGAGAGGGCAGGGACACGGGGAGGAACGAGGCAAGAGAGGGCAGGGACACGGGGAGGAACGAGGCAAGGGCAGGGACACGGGGAGGAACGAGGCAAGAGAGGGCAGGGACACGGGGAGGAACGAAGCAAGGGCAGGGACACGGGGAGGAACGAGGCAAGGGCAGGGACACGGGGAGGAACGAAGCAAGGGCAGGGACACGGGGAGGAACGAGGCAAGAGAGGGCAGGGACACGGGGAGGAACGAAGCAAGGGCAGGGACACGGGGAGGAACGAGGCAAGAGAGGGCAGGGACACGGGGAGGAACGAGGCAAGAGAGGGCAGGGACACGGGGAGGAACGAGGCAAGAGAGGGCAGGGACACGGGGAGGAACGAGGCAAGAGAGGGCAGGGACACGGGGAGGAACGAGGCAAGAGAGGGCAGGGACGAGGGGAGGAACGAGGCAAGAGAGGTCAGGGACACGGGGAGGAACGAGGCAAGGGCAGGGACACGGGGAGGAACGAGGCAAGGGCAAAGACACGGGGAGGAACGAGGCAAGAGAGGGCAGGGACACGGGGAGGAACGAGGCAAGAGAAGGCAGGGAAACGGAAAGGAACGAGGCAAGGGCAGGGGCACGGGGAGGAACGAGGCAAGGGCAGGGACACGGGGAGGAACGAGGCAAGAGAAGGCAGGGACACGGGGAGGAACGAGGCAAGAGAGGGCAGGGACACGGAGAGGAACGAGGCAAGGGCAGGGACACGGGGAGGAACGAGGCAAGAGAAGGCAGGGACACGGAAAGGAACGAGGCAAGAGAGGGCAGGGACACGGGGAGGAACGAGGCAAGAGAGGGCAGGGACACGGGGAGGAACGAGGCAAGAGAGGGCAGGGACACGGGGAGGAACGAGGCAAGAGAGGGCAGGGACACGGAGAGGGACGAGGCAAGAGAGGGCAGGGACACGGGGAGGAACGAGGCAAGAGAGGGCAGGGAAAGGAGAGACGCAGCCTATTCCGAGACTAGGATCACACGGCGTATATAACGAGTCAATCGGAACAGGGCTCGCCCACTGCCATTTCCTCATAACGAAAAACTTGCTTGTATTTCTGTTTTGTTCGCCTCTTGACTAGATTTTGTACATAAATTAAGTTCATTAAAAAATCATTGCGCACTCGACACCTTTGCTTGGATCAAAGATTATAGGTTACACAAAGATAGCTCATGCCGAGCTTTTGCTATATAAAGTTACAAGACGCTCGGAAACGCAGCGCCCCAAGCGGCTAGAACTATGGGGAAGTAATCACAACGCTTAGAGACATGTAAAAGTGCTTGTTTGTCGACGCGTTTCTGATGCGTTTCGATCATGTTTGTGAATACATTTACGGTGTAATGTGTAATAAAATGATTTGCTGCAATAATGGGGGTGTTTTGGCTTTGTTTTTTGTAGCAGGCGTTGTGAAATCGAAATATTTGGTTCATCGAAATGTGAGCCTATAGTCCGTTTCAACATTGCTCTGTCAGTGGAGACAAAGATTATTCGTCTGCTAGCCATCTAGGTACATACGGTGAGGTTTGTTTACTTATCTTCTGTGGGTTTTGTGCAGAAAGTATACGTTAAAACAGTCTAATATGACTATTTTCAATTAGTTTTTAATCTAATTAATATATTTGCATGCTTTAACGCGGCCGGATCTTTGGCATAACTCCCCGGGCGTGCGAAGTCAGTAGTGTCTTCACTGACAGAGCAATGTTTAAACGGACTATAGGCTCACGCGCATGCGCAGAACC
>JAWQFJ010001376.1:75000-87500 GCA_034096865.1 Theodoxus fluviatilis
GGGCTGCCCGCTCTGCGCAGTGAGGGGTACTGAAGGGGCTGCCCGCTCTGCGCAGTGAGTGGTACTGAAGGGGCTGCCCGCTCTGCGCAGTGAGGGGTACTGAAGGGGCTGCCCGCTCTGCGCAGTGAGGGGTACTGAAGGGGCTGACCGCTCTGCGCAGTGAGGGGTACTGAAGGGGCTGACCGCTCTGTGCAGTGAGGGGTACTGAAGGGGCTGACCGCTCTGCGCAGTGAGGGGTGCTGAAGGGGCTGCCCGCTCTGCGCAGTGAGGGGTACTGAAGGGGCTGACCGCTCTGCGCAGTGAGTGGTACTGAAGGGGCTGACCGCTCTGCGCAGTGAGGGGTACTGAAGGGGCTGCCCGCTCTGCGCAGTGAGGGGTACTGAAAGGGCTGCCCGCTCTGCGCAGTGAGGGGTACTGAAGGGGCTGACCGCTCTGCGCAGTGAGGGGTACTGAAGGGAAAAGAAGCCTCACCACAGTCTGCACCCTCTTTCTCAGCACTAAACTGTCTCAGTCTTTGTCGCTGTCTCTGTCTCTGTCTCTCTGTTTCTGTCTCTCTGTCTCTCCGTCTCTCTTTGTCTCTCTGTCTCTGTCTCTCTCTCCTTGTCTCTCTGTCTCTCTCTCTTCTTGTCTCTCTGTCTCTGTGTCTCTGTCTCTCTCTGTCTCTCTGTCTCTGTCTCTCTGTCTCTCTCTGTCTCTCTCTCTGTCTCTCTCTGTCTCTGTCTCTCTCTCTGTCTCTCTGTCTGTCTGTCTCTCTCTCTCTCTCTGTGTGTCTCTCTCTCTCTGTCTCTCTCTCTCTCTCTCTCTCTCTCTCTCTCTTCTCTCTCTCTCTCTCTCTCTCTCTCTCTCTCTCTTCTCTCTCTCTCTCTCTCTTCTCTCTCTCTCTCTCTCTCTCTCTCTCTCTCTCTCTCTCTCTCTCTCTCTCCCACCCACCCCATCCCAAGTTACGCTTATTCAGACACCGGATTTCCTGTCAACCATGGATACCTTATAACTTTGCACATACCTTTAATTTCTGTCAGCGAATAATTAATGGAGTGTGAATGCTTGTGTTCCCGTTTATCAGTAAGGCCTGAATATTTGAAGGACATTAAAAAATATATTCATCTATTTATTCATTCATCCTTACATTCATCCATCCATCTATTCTCTCATCCATCTACTCATGTTCGTTCACTCATTCAGCCTTCAGCTTCCATCTCATCACCAATCCCCGTTGTACTCCCGAGCTCTTGGCATGACCACACCCTAACTACAAGGGAGGCCACCCCTTTCAGATGCGTTGCTAGGAGACGCAGTAGCAAAGGCATGCGCAGTGCTTTCCTCCGAGCCAGTAACAGAAGACGCTTCTGCAGAGTGGCCACCACACCAAAGGGTTTGGCAGCGCAGCGGTACCGAGGTCAAAAAGAATGGTCAGGACATCGAAGAAAATTAGGATGGCAATGAATTTCTCAATCTACCGGAAATGACGTCGCTCCCGTTGTTGATGCTGTTGCTTGTCACGATAATGCATGGACTGAAATGAAATTCCATGGCATAATTTTTGCATTCGATTTCAATTGCGGACAATGGAATGGAAAATTTACCTTCTCAAGCCTTCCGTTCTGTTAATTTGTTAGTGTCTCACGTTTAGATAAATCCAAAGATTCCACGGCGAGATCATTTTGTTTGATGGAAAATGGAGGAAAAAACCCTTGGCCGTAATAGCTCCGCAAATTTACGATCGTTTTGAAAATGCCGCAAAGATGTTCTGGCGTGTGACTCTTTCTCCGTGACACTTTTGTAGTTTTTGTGGATTTCTTTTAAGTTTTAACGCGTTTTATTTCGATCGATTATAAGGCAAGAAAATAACTATTCGTGCATAATAATTAAATGTTTCTCAAATTTCCGACAGGATGATTCATTTTTGGTGATTTTAACGTTATCTTGTCCGACGACACCTTTGGTAGAGACACTTGTACCCGCTTGTTATGAGACCCACGGATTTTCGTCAGTAATATAGTATCTCTCGTTCTTAACCATACTTTACTTGCTCTCTCTCCCTCTCCCTCCCCCCCCCCCTCTCTCTCTCTCTCTCTCTCTCTCTCTCTGTCTCTATCTCTCTCTCTGTGTCTCTCTCGGTCTCTCTCTCTCTCTCTCTCTCTCTCTCTCTCTCTCTCTCTCTCTCTCTCTCTTGGTGTCTCTCTCTCTTTGTCTCTCTCTCTTTGTCTCTCTCTCTATGTCTCTGTCTCTCTCTCTCTGTGTCTGTCTCTCTATGTCTCTCTCTCTGCGTCTCTCTCTCTCTCTCTCTCTCGGTCTCTCTCTCTCTCTCTCTCTCTCTCTTGGTGTCTCTCTCTCTTTGTCTCTCTCTCTTTGTCTCTCTCTCTATGTCTCTGTCTCTCTCTCTCTGTGTCTGTCTCTCTATGTCTCTCTCTCTGCGTCTCTCTCTCTATGTCTCTCTATCTGTCTCTCTCTCTCTATGTCTCTCTCTCAATGCCTCTCTCTCTCTCACTATATCTCTGTCTGTCTGTCTGTCTGCCTGTCTGTCTGTCTGTCTGTCTGTCTGTCTGTCTGCCTGTCTGAATGTCTGTCTGTCTGTCTGTCTGTCTGTCTGTCTGTCTGTCTGTCTGTCTGTCTGTCTGTCTGTCTGTCTGTCTGTCTGTCTGAATGTCTGTCTGTCTGTCTGAATGTCTGTCTGTCTGTCTGTCTGTCTGTCTCCCTCTCCCCCCCCCCCCTCCCCTGCTAACCTCTCCATGCCCCTCCATACTCATTCCGATTTACTCGATAGATCAGAGCGGATCTGACTGGTAGTGGGCGCCGTTCTCGCGGTGGGTGCGAACACAGGCCCCCATTGTACTCCTATCTGGTCCCAGACACGCTAGGCCGACTGTCATACCCTCCGCTTTGCGCTTGCGGGGCGAGGATGTTATCAGTCGTGTTGGACTGGGTTCCTTTACCCAGTAATTGGCCGCGGTAATCGTGTGGGTCTCCGGAAAATGAGGCGGTGTTATGCGTGTCCTCCCCTGAATTGCTTCTTTTGTGCCGCGCGTCGCTTCTCTGATTCTCATCTCCAGATGTGCTGGGGCTTCCCCTCGTGGAGGAGCGCTCAGCCCCCGCCCCCAGTGCTCCGTGCTACAGTGCTCCGTGTCACAGTGCTCCGTGCCACAGAACCATGGCGTCAAGCTGTGGAGAAGCTGTGAGGATTGCAGTGTTGTGGCGTACCTGAGCCAAGGCTTTAGTTATGCGATTCCGTGACAGTGCTCGGAATTTTGGAACAGCAGGTGTTAGGAATGATCCTGCATTTGACTAGAGTAGCAGAATGTGAAACTGATTAGTTGTATCACCTATAGGACACTCATACACAGATACATATACATATCTTAACTGTGGCATTTGAATATTCAGGTAATGGGACCGATTCGACATACTGTGCAACTGACTTCCTTCGATGATCATAATGTATTCTCCGATAAAACCGTTATTAAAAAGAAAAACTGAGTTCACGCTCAGTCGATGAGAAAACACACACGCACACTGCTGTATAAGTCGAGAGGGTTGTGAGGAAATGGACAGCTGAACCGAGGCTGCGTCAGTCCAAAAGCTAGTAGTGATACAGAAATGAAATTGAAAAAAGTAGTGAGGAAACAGACAGTTGGAAAGAAGTGTCAGATCTCAGGCTGATTAGTGATAGCCATTCATCTTTGTCTCTAACGATGGAACGAAGACGCCCCATGCAGCCTGTCAACAGACGTGATATATTGGTCCCAAGCCACCCTAATTTCTACATGTTTTGTTATACGAGTCACGGAATGACAGTGCCTCAAAGCATCCCTCTGCGCTTCACTTCTCTGCTGCAGCCAACACAGGCAGCCCCATTTTGGGACCGACAAAACAAGCGTCAAAACACAATTCAAAATCCTTTTTTGTCAGAAAGATAATTATGCAGTTTTAGGCACACTCCATTCTGCGTGGTAACACCTGGAAATCTCTCTCTCTCTCTCTCTCTCTCTCTCTCTCTCTCTCTCTCTCTCTCTCTCTCTCACACACACACACACACACACACACACACACACACACACACACCAACCACTACCAATTCCTTCTCCCTTAAGTTGAGCTGAAATTGAAAAAGAGCAACAATGATGAGAACTGCAATAATAACAAGCCGCTCTCTTCAAAGAGGAAAGAAAGGGGGAAAAAGAGGAGCGACGCAGGGCGAGGAAGACTCGTTTATGACAGGACAAGATAACAGCAATACACAGCATGAGTTCTTTGAAGACAACCCTGCGCGTGTCTAGACAGATTGCGTCTCGTGCAACTGAGCGGCGTGAATCCTCAGACTAGTTAGGCACAGCTCTTATTGAAGTGGAAACGCAGTAAATCAAGGCTGGATTCTAAGCAGGCAACCGCCAAAGTATGCGCTGAAGCAGTGAAGCTTTGCATCGGCACGCGCTGATGTGTGTGTGTGTGTACGTGTGTGTGTGTGTGTGTGTGTGTGCTTGTGTGTGTATGTGAGTGTGTGTGTGTGTGTGTGTGTGCATGCTTGCGTGCGTGCGCATGTGTGTGTAGATGCGTGCGTGCTTGATTGCGGGCATGCGTTTGAGTGTATATGTGTTTGTTTGAGCTTGTGTGTGTGTGTGTGTGTGTGTGTGTGTGTGTGTGTGTGCATGCTTGCGTGCGTGCGCATGTGTGTGCAGATGCGTGCGTGCTTGATTGCGTGCATGCGTTTGAGTATATATGTGTTTGTTTGAGCTTGTGTGTGTGTGTGTGTGTGTGTGTGTGTGTGTGTGTGTGTCCGTGTGTGTGAATTTGTGTGAGTGTATGTGTCCATATGTGTATGTATGTGTGTGTGTGCATGCTTGCGTGCGTGTGCACGTGTGTGTAGATGCGTGCGTGCTTGATTGCGTGCATGCGTTTGAGTGTATATGTGTTTGTTTGAGCTTGTGTGTGTGTGTGTGTGTGTGTGTGTGTGTCCGTGTGTGTGAGATTGTGTGAGTGTATGTATCCGTGTGTGTATGAATGTGTGTATATGTGTGAGCACACTTGCGTACGTGCGCACGTGTGTGTAGATGCGTGCGTGCTTGATTGCGTGCATGCGTTTGAGTGTATGTGTTGGTGTGAGCTTGTGTGTGTGTGTGTGTGTGTGTGTGTCCGTGTGTGTCAGTTTGTGTGATTGTGTGTGATTGTGTGTGTTTGTGTGTGTTTGTGTGTGTTTGTGTGTGTATGTGTGTGTGTTTGTCCGTGTGCGTGTGTGCGTGCTGTGTGAGTGAATGAGTGTGTGTTTGCGCGCGCGCGCGCGCGTGTGTATGTGTGTGTGTGTGTGTGTGTGTGTGTGAGTGAGAGAGAGAGAGAGACAAAGAGAGAGAAAGTCAGAGAAAGTCAGAGAGAGAGAGAGTGTGTGTGTGTGTGTGTGTGTGTGCATGCGCGCGCGCTCGCTCGTGTGCATCTGTCCGTCTATAGGTGTCTTCTACGTCTTCCATCCATCTTTCCCACTCTCTTTTTTGCATACCTCTCTAACTTGCTACATCATTCTTCAATCGTCACTGTATTTGTGCCACAGATGAATATGGACGTAAATTCACAGCATACACAGACAGAAAAATGGGGGAACAGCACGAACACGCTCGCACGCGCTCGTACGCACATAAAAGCAGTTTTTGGTGGAGTCAAATTTTGGATTGAAGAAATCCATTTAGACTGTCCATGAGAGTTGACAGCAAAGAAAATGAAATACTGCAGATTTGATCGGGTTTACTTTTTCGCTCTAATTACAAACCTGTGTGATTTTGATGTGCGACTGCTCGCGCCAGCGGTGGGATCAATTCAGCCAAGCTTCGAGTTTTCTAAATGCCCAATCGACTGCTTTATGGTTGTAAAAGCCCGAGTCCCTCATCTGTCACGTCACTGCACAATGCATGGCCAGGGCGGACGCATCGACAGACACAGAGGCCAAATTGCCAATGACACAGTCATCTGTTTCTGAAGAGAATGAAAAAACTTTGACGCCAACCGCCATGAATTTCCGGGGACGTCTCTGGCACATTGTCGTACCTTCTACGATCCAGTAATTCGCATCCCCGCCCCCGTCTCCACTGCCCCTCCATCTCGCCCTCTCCAAAGTCGCATCCCTATCTCACCGTGGTATGGGAGGGGGGAGGGGGGGGATCGGGAGAGACGATTCCCTTTGGCTGACAGGGACAGCGTGCTCCTGACTCGGGGCCCAAGAGTTGTTCACAGAATGCAGAATTATCTTCGTTGTGGATTCCCGCTTTCGTCCTGTCCAGCTGATGCTGTTTCTCCGTTCTTTTCCTGTATCATCGTCGTTTCGTCCTTTCTCTAGTCCAATCACGTGTCTGTCGTTCAGGCTCTTCCGTTCTAAGGATCTCTTCAAGAGGATGTCTTCTTTGATAATTTCCTTTCCTTTGCTAGCACATTATTCGTTGCGACTCAAACGTTTATTTCAACGTTTGGTTTGCATGCCAATGTTTGATTTAACTAATTTGACCATAGTTATTGATAAAAGAGCAAACAGTGCGACAGTTTGTTTATTTGTCCCATGATTTGCTATATAAATATTTTACCCTTTTCTTCTCTGATGAATGTGATGGGTTTTTGTATGTGTTGTTTGCAATATTTTCCCAGTCTGTCTTTTTTTCGTCTCGGAGTAAAATCCCCATTTCAAAGTAATTTTTACACTTGTAAAGTTCTATTTTGTCGGGATCGTCATCACATTTCCTTGTAAGATCATTATTTTCAAATCAATACGGTGGCTGGAGCATAGAGAAGTCGACTGCTGTGACACATTAGCGATTCCTTTCACACGATGCAACAGTCAGTGGAAAAGAATTGGTGAGCGGATGGATGGATGGAGATCAAGGTAGGGCGATGCGTCGTGGTAATTAAAATCGACGCCTCGATGAATGCACGGCAGTTCCGTTTTGGATGCAAGAAAGACGCCACTGTGCGGTGAAAAGACCGCTGTGCGAGCTTCGTCACGTGGGCTTCAACCAGGGCGACAGACGGTCCTGTCGTGGCGAATCCCCTCCCTGCTGCTTTGTTCTTGTTCAGGTGCTGAAGCTGCACGGCATGTGTTGCCTCTGGATGATGCGTGACGTCCACGCTGTGCTCAAGCTGTGCGTGCAGTTGTCGTTTTGTGTCCCCAGACAGGAAGTTGCAGGTTTTTGCATGCCGCTTAGGTATGCTTACTCATTTGCATCACGTGGGCTCCAGACGTTTCTGGGAATTCCTGGTGCATGGCATTGGGAACAGTCGTGAAGTTGGCAGTCAGTGGGTGCGGTATTTGTGTGTGTGCGCGTGTGTGCATGTGCGTGCGTGTGCGTGTGCGTGTGTGCTTGTGTTTTTTTTTCTTTTTAACTTACATCACCTCAGTATCGGTGGAAGAGTGCAACTCTTCACTGATTACTTGACGGTAAGCTTTATCACTCAACTATGTACATATATACACGCGCGCACGCGTACGCACATATACACCTACACATGCTCGCACACACACACACACTCTGTTCGTTCGTTCTCTCTCACACTCACACGCACGCACACACGCACGCACGCACGCAAACACACGCACACACACTCACACACACACACACACTTATGCACACACACACATTCACACACACACACACACACACACACACACACACGCACACACACACACGTATGCACGCACACACACAGCACATTGTGTTCAGTGAAGCAGTGTGTCTAGGCAATTTTCTTTTTAAAGGTGGTTCATCAGTCCACTCGCTCTCGTCTGTTGTTGTTCATGCTTGTCTGTCGTCCTTGCTTCCTGCATCTCCACAGCGGGTGGCGTCGTGTGTGTCCGCGTGTTCTTGGCGTGGCGTGTCTGCGTCCCATCCATCTTTCCGCCTTTGTGTCGGCGCGACGTGGCTCACCTGAAGACGGGGGGCAAAGCGCCGATTCGGGCGGCCATGGTCCCTTCATCTGCACCCCTTCATCCCCCCCCTCCCCCCTACCCCACCTCCCCCCACCCCCAGACGAGAGGACGAGAGAGGGAGTCAGGGGACCGGCAGGCAGACAGTGCCGTCACCAGTTCTGCCCGAGCGATTCTCGACAGGCGTTGTCTAGGTCGGCGTTGTCTGAATCGAGTCCTGGCGCCATCTTTTGGGTTCCCGAGCGTCTCCCCCTCCCTGATCCGCCTTCCCAGGGGCGCCGCGGTCTTCTATGGCTTTTCCAGAGGCGCCGTTATTGCCTGCTCTGTCCCTACTTATTGTTTATGTCGCGGATGAGTGAAGATGTTTTCCCGCCTGCACCGCGATCTCCTGCCTGTCTGGGGCCGTCTTTTGTCGGGGCGCGCCGTGCAGGAACTGACAATGACGTGCCTTGCACTTTATTTTCCCCCAAACATCCTGGGCCGCGCGAGAACGACTCTTGGAGAAGGCCGTCAGGGCTGCGTAAAAAGTTCAACAGCTCCACGCGATGAGGTCTGGCCTGCCCAGGGCGTCAGAAACACGGCGCTTAAGACGTGGCATGGGGCAAAGTGGAATCGCACGTTTCCGCAGTGCCTCCTTGCTCCCTCTCTCTCTCCCTCTCTCTCCCTCTCTCCCTCTGCCGCGCGTCCAGGTTCCTCGCTGCACGCCCCTCCGTAGCACTGCCTGCCTGCCCCCATCCGCCAGACATGCCTTCTCTTGCTCGATCTCCTTATCTTCCCGCCTTGCTACATGCATCTCAATGCCTGTCCCTTTTCGGTCTGTCTGTCTTCTTCTATTTCGTTACTGCCTCTCTATCGTGGGTGATTTCTTTCTCTACAACTTGGCCTTTTTCTGTCGAGTTTTGGCTTATCCTCCATCTCCATTCAGTTTTTTACTCTTCTTGTTGTCCTCGTATATTTGTCTCAAAGTCAGCTTCTCTGCCTGGATTAATTTTTCTAGATTCACCAAAATATTCTCTAAAACCTGTACAGGTGGACTTTTTAAGACATGGTTTGTGCTTTAAAGTTTACGGTCAGAGTGCACTCGCAAGAATTCGGTCAAACATTGGTCCCCACTCTGTCTGTCTGTCTGTCTGTCTGTCTGTCTGTCTGTCTGTCTGTCTGTCTGTCTGTCTGTCTGTCTGTCTGTCTGTCGGTCGGTCGGTCTGTCTGTATGTCTGTCTGTCTGTCTGTCTGTCTGTCTGTCTGTCTCTGTCTCTGTCTCTGTCTCTGCCTCTGTCTCTATCCCTGCCTGCCTGCCTGCCTGTCTGTCTGTCTGTCTGTCTGTCTGTCTGTCTGTCTGTCTGTCTGTCTGTCTGTCTGTCTGTCTGTCTGTCTGTCTGTCTGTCTGTCTGTCTGTCTGTCTATCTGTCTGCGTGCGCGTGCGTGCGTGCGTGCGTATGCGTGTGTGTTGGTGTATTTCTTTCTTTTTCCGTGGATCTTTCAGTAACAGATTCTAATTCTCTTTTTTAAATCGAGATAAATAGTTCTCAAAGTTGTCAAGGTTTTGGGAATCTCTTTCCGCTTCAATACACGTACTTTCCTTCCAGTCTTCTTTCTTACCTGTGCATTACTTTTCCTTTTAATTTGTATGCATTTTCATATTTTTCATCTGGCTGTTTGCCTGAGGTTATCTGCCTAATTCATACTGTCTGCCCACTCCCGCTTCTGTTTCTGCCTGAACCTTTCCGCCTGCCAGAATTTTTCTGCCTGTATGTCTGCCTGAACTTTTCTGCCTGCCTGAACTGTTCTGCATGTCTGTCTGCCTGAACTTTTCTGCCTGCCTGTCTGCCTGCCTGAACTTTTCTGCCTGCCTGTCTGCCTGCCTGAACTTTTCTGCCTGCCTGAACTTTTCTGCCTGTCTGTCTGCCTGAACTTTTCTGCCTGCCTGTCTGCCTGAACTTTTCTGCCCGTCTGCCAGTCCGCTTCCACTCCGCTGATGGTCTGGCATTGCCTGTCTGCCAGCCAGCCTGAACTCCTGATGAGCGTGGAGTGCGACCCAGGCTGCCATAACTGTTTTCAAAACACGTGCAGCGAGCAGTTATCTTAAACTAACCCGTGACTCTTGATGGCGCGCACAGGTTCCTAGACGGCGTGTGGGAAAACATGCTGGGGCTGGGCATGGGTGCAGGGTGCAGTCGAGCATGGTCTCCTCTGTCACGCCTGAGTGGCTGCGCACTCCCCCCGCGAGCGTCGCTGATTGGGGATGCGCAGGTCGAGTCTCCACAGACTGGGAGCTCCAGGCTGGCCCATGATGCAGCCCAGCTCTGGCGTGGGACCGGGGAAGGCCTGCGGGTGAAGAAGCGCGCCATTGAACTTTAATCTTTGGACTTTTACGCTAATCTGCACTTCCTTCCCGCATCAAGTCCCCTCGTTAAGAAAATACGAAAACACGGCCAAGTGAGTGCCCCACGGTGAGAGAGGGAGAGCACTCCGGGCAACTCGAAAACTCCAACTAACGAGTGCGTGCAGCACGGTGTAAGAGGTCGTCGAGGACCACTTGAAAAGCGCGGGAAAAGCATATGTTTAACTAGCCTCGGGAGCAGAAGTTCTCGAAAGCTAAGTATGGATAGCACGGCGATTTTTCTGCAGAATTATTTTGGGATTATGCTAGATGGATTCTTACTTATGGTCGAGATCGTACGCGAGCACCAGTCTGTGATTTATCAAAACTGATCTTTGCCCACACACAGGATTTTGACGTTGCTTCAGATCTCGTGAGGCCGAGCTGAAACGCTCGTGTAATCCTAGAGCTGTATGGTGTCGATCCGTGTGTACATCTTGACATTTTCTCATTTAATGTCACGATATAGGAGATTGAAACCGTAAAATTACCAGTGGTACGAAAGACTGTGAAGACTTAAGAATAACAATTATGTCGTATCGTAAAGAGACGCGTAGGAAATGTTTGACTTGCAAAAAAAGAATGAGGAGATTAGTCGATGACTAAAATTACCAAATGACAAGAAGAGGGACGTTCTTTGCGCGTTGTTGTATAAAATAATTTTTAAGTGGACGAGAAAAGGCGATTAACTCCCTGGCATATTTTGCCGCACAGGCGAAGGTTGAATCGAGACGGTTTTATATATATATATATATATATATATATATATATATATATATATATATATATATATATAGTGATAATGGGAAGCAATCGCACGTTGTCGTGCAGGATTTGGACGTTAGACGGCGGTAGATAGGTAATTGGGAAAGCCTGGATGTAGGTAGGGAGGGAAGCAGGTAGGGATATAGGTTGAATAGATGGAGACACACACACACACACACACACACACACACACACACAAACTCACACACACACACACACAGAGAATCTGAATCTGAATCTGAATCTTTATTATCAAGGCCAGCGACCCATTGTAATTACATCTCAAAACAATAGACAACGAACAATATTTGCTGTCATATCATCAAAGCGATCTACGAGTTGTTTTCACACTCCAATCGACATTCACGTAGTTTAAAAGCATAGTAGATATACATGGCTATTGATCTTAATTTCTTAGTATTTTGAGCTTGCATCAAGTNNNCTCCCCAACCCACCAACCCTCTTACTCTCATTCTCTCTTCCCTTCCTCCCCCTTTCTCCAGCTCCCCCCCCCCTCTCTCTCTCTGTTTGTCTCTCTCTGTCTCTCTGTCTCTCTGTCTCTCTGTCTCTCTCTCTCTCTCTCTCTCTTACCACATTTGAATATTTTGCCTCAAGGGCTGAATGTAAGAAAGGCACTACTGCCTAATTCACTACCCTTGTAAAATAAAGTTCGTTCGTTCGTTCGTTCGTTCTCTCTCTCTCTCTCTCTCTCTCTCTCTTTCTCTCTCTCGCTCGCCTTCTCTCTCTCTCTCTCTCTCTCTCTCTCTCTCTCTCTCTCTCTCCTTCCTTCCTTTCCGTTTAAGCTCTCATACAGGATAGCAAAAAATATTACCGAATGAAATTAAACTAATTTTGGGAATGTTTTCACCTATATTCGAAATTAAAGTATCTTATGTTGTTTGATACATCTTAAAATAACGAAAATTTCTGTATAACTAGAAAACGATGCTTTTGCTCGACATTGTGCGATTCCCGGGCTGCTTGGCCCAAGCAGGTTGTCGTTACAGAAGTGATCATAATAAAAATGGTTTATTACTGGAGGATTTATATAGTTATTTATTCTTTCTTTCTTTCTTTCTTTCTTTCTTTCTTTCTTTCTTTCTTTCTTTCTTTCTTTCTTTCTTTCTTTCTTTCTTTATATGTATCTAGCTATGTATTTATCTACCTATCTTTTTATCTACCTGTCTATTTATCGATTTATTTAATCATTCAATTATTAATTAATTAATTTTCATTAATTTTCATTTATTATTCAGTTGTTTTTCTGTCCGTCCATCCGTCCATCCGTTCATTTTTGTGTTCATTTTTTCCTTCCTTTATTCATGCCTTCATTCAATCACCTATTTATTTGTTCGTTAGCTTGCGTGTTAGCTCGCTTTTCATTCATTCGTTTGTTCTTTCATTCATTCATTTTTTTTTACTTTCTGCGTTTTTGTTCATTTGTTGAGTGTAAGAATAGACTCG
>JAWQFJ010001376.1:92500-95000 GCA_034096865.1 Theodoxus fluviatilis
TGCATGCATGCACGCAAACATGCATGAACCCCACGCATTTGTGCAAGCCCGCATGCATGTGCATGTACACACCGACAAACATAAACATATGTCACTGTCATAAAATCACGCCAGACTTACACACATTCACGCCTGTGAACATACACAAGCGTACGTGTGCACACACAAGATCACACATACGTATACGAGAGTACACAGACTCGCGCGCGCATCCACACATACACATACAGACACACACACACAGACACACACACACACACACTTACACTCTCACTTACTCACATGGTTACATGTATACACGCATGTACACACACGCGCCTGCTCTCTTATGCATATACATGCGGCGCACACACACATGCATGCACGCACGCACATGTGAGAACGCCACAGGGGACATTTTCGGTCATCTATTACTGATACGAACAGTATTTCTCGATGGTTTGATTACAAGGCATTAAGTTTCTTCCCCAGCTTCTGTGTTGCTCCATTCTGGTCTCTCGCGTTTCTGTTTACAAACAGATGTAAACGTTTTAGTGAAAAGAAGCTTAAAAGTATTAAATGAGAAAATGTCACTTCGTTTTTGCATAATTGTATGAATCAAAACATTTCCAATCATCGAGAAAAACAGGCTTAGGCTATCTAATGTAGGTTTTCAACCCGAATTACATCATTTTTGTTTGTTTCATCTATTTGACTAATTTGTCTCTAACAGTTACTTTTTCTGCTTTCATTGCTTCAGTTGCACATCAGTAAATGATTTTGAAAATGAATAGATAGAATCTACACCTTTAAAAAGCAGTTGTACAGTAGAGTTCAACTTTTAAAAAAAATTCTGAAAACGTTCAGTTGCTTGATGGGAAAAAACTATTTAGGTTGATTACTCGAAATTACTTTTTAGGGCGTAAGCCTCTTGAGCGTTCACATCTCTTCCACACCGGAACCGTGCCGGAACCACGCCACAAAAATCCACGGCATTTTTAGATGCATCTCAGGTTTCTGCTTGACAAGTCTACTCACCCCTCATTACCAATCTATCCTATATACGTCTCTCTGTATCACTCGTAGTCCTCTGGTGAAGTAATACCGCGCTCGCCTGGCAGTTACGTTACGATCTGCTCGTGCGTTGTCCATGGGCGCGAATGTTTTGGAGTTGCCTTCCCGGTCACGGCGTTTAAGCCGCGTTGCTTCTGTCCATTCAGCGGAGTCATCAGGGCGATGCATCTTCAGTGCAGCCGAAGAGCTGCATCGATCTGAGATGCGCCAAACTGCGTGGAGATGGTGCTAGCATGTGTCCGTCCTGTCTGTCTGTACATTTGTACTCTGTAGCCAGTGGGGAATGGAATGCGTTACCTACAGAATTGGGTTAACAGGGTTGGGAACTGACATTCAGTAGAAGAATCGCAATTTGCTCGTGCGCACGAATGCGCACGCTCTGAATGAGTGAGTGAGTGGGGTGGGGTGGGGTGGGGTGGGGTGGAGTGGAGTGGGGTGGGGTGGGGTGGAGTGGGGTTGGGTGGGGTGGGGTCTGGTTGGGTGGGGTGGGGTCTGGTTGGGTGGGGTGGGATGGGGTGGGGTGGGTTGGGTTGGGGTGGGTGGGTGGGGTGGGGTGGGGTGGGGTGAAATGAGGTGAAGTGAGGTGAAGTGGAGTGAGTGTGTGTTTGTGTTTGTGTGTGTGTGTGTGTGTGTGTGTGTGTGTGTGTGTGTGTGTGTGTGTGTGTGTGTGTGTGAGAGAGAGAGAGAGAAAGAGAGAGAGAGAGAGAGAGTGTGTGTGTGTGTGAAAGAGAGAGAGAGAGAGAGAGAGAGAGAGAGAGAGAGAGAGAGAGAGAGACTGTGTGTGTGTGTGTGTGAGAGAGAGAGAGAGTGTATGTGTTTGTGTGTGTTTGTGCACCTGCATATGTGTGTATTTATGTATGTATATATGTGTATAACTGTGTGTGTATGTGTGTGTGTGTGTGTGCGCGCGTGTGTGTGGTGAGTGGATGTGCATGCTTGCCTTGTAAGCTGTCATACTTGTCTTAATTGTTCTTTTGGCATTGCCTGAGTGGGGAAAAAAATCCACAACCCGTCTTTTCTTCAGACAGCTTTTGTCTTTGTCTTTTATCGAATGTGTCTATTTCTGTTCTTGACAAACACTCCCCCCCCCTCCCCTTTTTTATTTTCCATAAGACATTTCCGTTTTTTCACGAAACAAATGGGCACTTTATGCGTTTCATGTGTCCATTTGCTGATTGCCTCTTGCAAAGCCCAAGTTCATTTAATCAGCTGTGAAGAAATACCGTTGAAATCGGAGATAAAACGATTGAAGACGCCCCGGAAGCGAAATTTTATTTTTTCAGATCTTTGTTGTTTGTGTGGCCTTCCAGCAACTGAAGGGTGCTTCAGTACTTGCAAGTTCCAACACCGCGGAAGTTTTTGTCTTCAAGGAATTCTTTTTTTGGTCCAATAATCTGTTGACGGTCTTTCAGAGTGGATTACAAGCGCGGCGCAGCCTGGATATCGG
>JAWQFJ010001376.1:100000-130000 GCA_034096865.1 Theodoxus fluviatilis
GTTTTGCTGCGGACCTCATTTTTTGTCCAAAGTTATCCGACTGGAACAAAAGCATCCTGCTCCCCTCCCTCCTTCCTCCTTTTTCTTTTCCCTCGCCCTTCCTCCTCCATTGCCTCTTTGCCACCCTTGTTGTCAAAACACAAATTCCACCAAACCGCTTCCTGGGTGCCACTTCCCGTACTGGTTGCTGACAGGAGATAAAAAAAGAAGAAGATGAGTTGTTTCCTACAATGCTTTCTGTAGTGACAGACGGACGGACGGACGGACGGATGGACAGAGAAATAGACAGACTGGTGAAAAGAGAAGGCAGACTGACAAAGAGACACACACACACACACACACACACACACACACGCACGCACACACACACACACACACACACAAACACACACACACTCATTTACACACTCACTCTCACACACACACACACACACACAAACACACACACACACTCATATACACACTCACTCACACACACACTCATATACACACTCACTCACACACGCACTCACACACGCACTCAAACACACACATACACACACACATGTACACACACTTCCGCACGCACTGAACGCACGCGGATACGCTGACATGGTGATGCGCGCCCACGAAACTCACAGATGCGTAGATGTAAACAAATGTACACTGCTGCACATAGCGCCACAAAGGGGAGACTGAGAGGGCTTCCATAGCAAATCCCTGTGAGTTGACATCTACGCGGTAGGGACACCTTGACTGGATTACGTTTACTCTCAACTGTTCTAGTGATTTTCGTGCTTAATGACCTTACATAGCCTACAAAGGCTGATAGGCCGTAAAACACTATCCATCCATCGTGCTTAATGGCCTTACATAGCATAGAAAGGCTGATAGGCCGTAAAACACCATCCATCCATCCATCCATCCATCCATCCATCCATCCATCCATCCATCCATCCATCCATCCTTCCTTCCATCCATCCATCCATCGTCAAAGGCGAATAAGTAGGGAGAGATAACTTTGCTCTGACTCTAACCTCCTCTATTGAATTTCATGGTCTATAGCCTTACTTCGCCTGCCAAGGCTGAGAGGCCTTAAAACTTCAGTCGTTTCTCGTCTTCATCTTCAGTAAGAAAACACCATTCCCTTTTCTCTCTGTGGCTTGTGGGGTCAGAAACGACCCTCCGTGTCTCCCCATGCAAATCGTATAAAGGCGAATAATGAGGGAAACCGAGATTTGAATTGCTCTTACTCGAACCGTAAAATTCCGTCATTAATTTTATTGTTCATTCATCCAGTCATTCGGACGTTCTTTTGTTCATTCGTTCGTTCGTTTGTTCATTCGTTTGTTCATCCGTTCGTTCGTTCGTTCCTTCGCTCGTTCGTTCGTTCCTTTGTTCATTCGTTCGTTCCTTTGTTCATTCGTTCGTTCTTTTGTTCCCTCCTTCATTCTTTCATTCCCTCCAAAAAGCCATCCCACCCAGTTTCTAACCCCAGTCCTTTTTGTCCACCCTGGTGACTGATTACGACTGCTGCCAGGCAAAACTGACGCTGACGATTCCGTCTCCTGTGAGGTCGCGTCAGCCATGATGGATTGATCACCCGAAAGAGAAAGTACTCAAAAAGCAGGGCAGGCCTTGACGGAACTGGTGGAGGGGTAACGGTAGGGGGATAGGGGGGAGGGGGTGGGGTGGGGTTTGGGAAGGCAGCGCGGTTGAAAAAAGGCCGGATTGGAGAAGAGAAATGACTTGCAAGGGGGCAGGAAGCCGAGGAAGTCTTGAGAAAGTGGGAGAAGGAAAAAAAGGCAAAGGTTAAAACAGGGGTGGAGTAGAGGACTTGCCAAAGACAGGATGTCTCTTGAATTTCTCACCGCCGATCTGACCAGAAACGCTTGAACACATAATCACATGCACACAAATGTATTTTATCTGTACATAATCGTGCTGGTAAAGAAGTTATGCGTCAGGTTCTTACACACTCGACTGCCTGTGACACGTGGGTTGCGGGTCAGAATCGCGATTCGTAAGAGGCAAATAACAAGGGACATCGTGACTTGATTTGCACTTATTCTAAACTATTCTTGTGATTTTCGTGCTCAGTGGCCTTACATAGCTTTCAAAGGCTGATAGGCCGTAAAACTCCATCCATTCCATTCTATATTTACAAATGAAATGATGATTCATCAAAAATATCATCATTATACTAGGCGTCCGCAAAGTATAAATAGGAAATCGTCGACAAGCCAGATAAGATTGTGGTCGTAGGTTTCATCAAAGATCTTACAATGAGATCTTTGGTTTCACTGGAAAGAGGGACCAAGTAGTTTGTAAGAAGGAGTGGGGTATGGGGATGGGGGTGGGGGATGGGGATGGGTGGGCATGAGGGGTAAAATGGAATGGAAGGTGCTGAGAGACTAGAAGAGAAGCAGACTGGCAGAAAAGGCCGTGGAAATGACGGATGATGAACGGTGAGGGATGGAAAAAGTGTGTGTATGTGTGTGTGTGTGTGTGTGTGTGTGTTTGTGTGTGTGTGTGTGTGTGTGTGTGTGTGTGTGTGTGTGTGTGTGTACGCTCTGCCAACAAGCCTGGAGGAGTTGACGAGTGATCTTTAGTAAAGGGTGGTCTCCAGAGCAAGAAGAGAGGAGGGAAGGAGGGAATGAGAGGACGAAGGATGATGGAAGGTGGGGGTGGGGGTGGGGGCTGTGAGTTAAGATAGATTAATGGAAAGTGGAAACATCGTTGGAGCCTGGACCCAGGTTACCCGAAGAGTGAATTATGGCAGTGGCGATGGAAGACCAGGGGCCCCGGACTTCAGTGGCCAAAGAGCTCTTTCTCTCGCGCCTCCCTCCACCGCCTCACTTTAATCACGAAAATTAATTTTGACATGTCATAATGGAGAGGAAATTGAATGGAAATTGCCCCAAATTGTCGCTTTGCTGTTTCAGGCGCGCTTTCCCTGCGTCAAGTTTTCCTTGGAGAGGTTGGAGGAGCGAAATTTCTCCCCGCCAGTGTTTCCACTTAGCTATCGTAGATTGGGAGGGGTTTCGGGTGAGGATTTCCCCCTCCCCAAGCCGGTAGCTCGGGCCCCGAAGCTGGTGGAAGCAGCATTGATCGCTTGTTCTGCAACCCTAGCCTCTCCCCTACCCCGCCGCCTCCTGTAACCAGAATCTCTCCAAAGATTTCGGGTGTCGACTGTCGTCAGGGACGGGCCACTCTTCGCTAATGAAATGACATGACTCCTGATGGGAGGCCGTCCTTGCGTCAGCGCCTCTAGCCCCGGCCTCGCTGATGACGTCATAGCCCCTTTTCCCCGCCATTTCCCCTCTGGCGGAGACGAAGAGCGGGGGAGTCTTTGATGGGCACAGACTGAGGCATCGGAACCAAGTTAACTCGGCACTGATGCGCATTTGCCTGTTTTCCTCCCCAGCGGTTCGTCTTGTCCCTGTCCATTATGATTTCGCCCCGTTTGGCCGGGCGGGCGGAATTGGGCAAAATTGTCTCCCTTGAGCGACGCACCACGTGACTGGGACCGGCAGACGGCGCTGCGACAATTTCCCGCTCGTTTAGCCTGCTTGTGGTGCCGCCTAGCGGGAAGTGAGAGAAAACAAGTCTGCGTCCACGAGACAATTCCGCGAGTTATTGGATGAATTAGGACGAGGGGTTTGAGGTTAACTCGTGCTGAAAACTCGCGGAAAAAGTAAATTGCTTTGCAAGTGTCGTTAAATTCAGCCCTTCAAAGATGGCGCTCAACACAGCTTCCTCAAATTGTGATGACATCCTTGTCTGATAAAAAGTTAAGAGAAAAATAAAAAAGATTCCAATGAAGCTCGAGAAATAGAAACGTTTTGCAAATGATGTTATCTTTTCTAAAAGTATTGAAGAAAGCACTTTTTCTGATGTATTGTAAGGGAGTAAAAAGGGAAGAAAAGAATATGAAGTCTGGAAAAGAATGTTGATATGTTCGATGCACTTTAGATGTGTACTTAACGCAAAAAAGGCGGGTACTGAGAACGCCTTTACAAAAGCGTGATGTCTAGCTGTATAATGAGTGTACCTTACCCGCTGACATTTGTTTCATGTGTTCCTTGATCCACACACACACACACACATACACACACATACACACACACACACACATACACACACACACAGAAATATACACACACACACACACACAAATACACACACACACATACACACACAAACACAAATGCACACACACACACACACACACAAATACACACACACACACACACACACACACACACACACACACACACACACACTACTTTTAGAGCCATGTGCCAAGAGAAATAAAGTCATACACATTAAGAGTTGGTAATGATTTTTAAATGCCTACGGCTGATTTGTAAGGAGTGCTATTTGTGTTTAACACAAATGCGACTGTGGCTATGGTCATGTGTAAAGTAGCGACGTATCCAACTGTGCGACAATATAGATGCTTCTAACAGTAATAGCAAGACTGTTTGGATGGTTAGGCTATGCAGTGCGTTTTATGCAGGGATTTATTGGGGTGGTTCGAGTACTATATATGTCCTTTCGAAGCCATATTCCGTAGTCAGACGTTGCTTATATTGATTATTGATTGAAGTAAAAGTGTTGATTGAGCCTTGATCCAGTGACGTCAGACGTCGTGCGGTCCTCGCTGGTGTGCCCGGATGTGGTTAGAAAGCCTAGTCCTGGAGGCCAACCCTGAGGGCAGTGGGAATGCTGGAGAGATGATGACGAGTATGTCAATCTTTAGGTCTTCCCGCGTTCCCTGGCTCATGCAGGTTTCTCTCTTCACCTGTAGCCCCCTGTGAGTTGGGGGTCAGAATAGATCCCCTGTGGGTTGGGGGTCAGAATAGACCCCCTGTGGGTTGGGGGTCAGAATAGACCCCCTGTGGGTTGGGGGTCAGAATAGACCCCCTGTGGGTTGGGGGTCAGAATAGACCCCCTGTGGGTTGGGGGTCAGCATAGATCCTCTGTGGGCTGGGGGTGAGAATAGACCCCTTGTGAGTTGGGGGTAAGAATAGACCCCCTGTGGGTTGGGGGTCAGCATAGATCCACCGCGCCTCCCTACGCGATTCGTAAGAGGGGAATAACTGGGAACAGCGTGGCTTGATTTGCCTTTACTCCAAACTATTCTGGCGATTTTCGTGCTTAATGGCCTTACATAACCTACAAAGGCTGATAGGCCGTAAAACTCCATCCATCCATCCATCCATCCATCCATCCATCCATCCATCCATCCATCCATCCATCCATCCATCCATCCATCCATCCATCCATCCATCCATCCATCCATCCATCCATCCATCCATCCATCCATCTCTTCGCCTGCAAGAACAGACACGCCGCGTCGCCCGATGCAGTTCGTAAAATGCTAATAACCGAGATGTAGACGAGTTGGGTCTCTCTCTAACCTGCTTCAGGAATGTTGTAATCAATAGCCTTACTTAGCCTACCAAGCCTGATAAGCCGTAAGACTCCAGTCATTCTTTCTTCAGCTGTTTTCAACGGGGATTTAGGCAGACCTCTTTCGTCGTGGCTTTCCAGCTGGATCTACAGCGTCACTGGAGTTTCACTGGAGTGATGCGTACTTGACATGTCCTTTGTCACTTCTTTGAATCGCTGAATTAGTATTGAAGGAATACATCGCATTGCTGTCGTAAGCGAAAGATCGTGATGACGTGGTTATTTCCACGAAATTATTCACTGTTTCAATATTAGTAATGATAATCATATAATGATAATAATGTATCATTTTGCTCAAATACATGAGTATTTGATTTGGGATTTTCACCCCCGATCGACACTGCTCAGCGCCCAGTACCCGGTTTTCGCAGTAGGAGAGGCGATTCGGGCTGAGCACTTTTCCCAAGGATGCAAATGTAGGATCCGTGCTGCATTGAACACCGCACCTGCCAGTCTCAAGGCGAGCGTCCTAACCTCTGGCCTAGAGCCCCGACAACTCTTCTTGCATTCATGAGTTTCCAAAAATGTTATTCTTCATCAATAGTTATTCTGCATCAATAGTTATTCTTCATCAATAGTTATTCTGCATCAATAGTTATTCTGCATCAATAGTTATTCTGCATCAATAGTTATTTTCGTCATTGTGCTTCATACGTTAAGTTTTTTCCGTCACTGTCTTTGCTACGTGATGTCATCTTGATGTCACGCAGACAAGGGAAAAACCACCTTCTCCACTCTGACACGTCACTATTTCACGTCATCGTATTAAATCGTCACTGTGCATGCTACGTCACGTTATACGACGTGACGCGTTCGTGCTACGGACAAGAAGGCAAACGTTGTCGAGGCCTAACTGATGCCACGTCACAGTGCTGCCTACGTCATTTTTATCCCACGTCGCAATTCTTGTCACGTCAATTCGAGTGATATCAAACCCCTGTGGGATGGGGGTAAGGACCAACTCACCGCGTCTTCCTACGCAGTTCGTTAAAGGGGAATCGAGACTATACGTGCTCTTACTCTAACCAGCTCTAGTCCTAATCGTGATCAATGGGTCGATATGGCCTACTAAAACTGATAGAGCGTAAAGCTTCTTTAGTTCACTCATTCCAAGCGACGTGTGTGTTGTTTGCGTTGCAGACACGGGTACAACGCATGGCGAGACCCCCAGAAGCCCACACAGATCCTGGCCAAGCTGTGCAAGGAGGGCAAGGTGGACGGGCCCCACTACCAGCCTGGCAAGGTCAGGGTGGCCAACCGCATTTTCACCGGACCCGTGGAGATCGTGGATGACAACGGTGAGTTTCCCCTGCCTGGTGGCCTGGTCTTTGTCCTGTTTGCACGTACAGTTCGTGAGATGTGACCCCCTTCTGTGTGTGCCCCTGTTTGACACTGGTGTGTTGTGATATCGTTACGAGGCGTCGTCCCTGTGTATTTGAGCGTTAACGCCTCTCTCTCTCTCTCAGTGTATTTCTTTTTTCTAAATACAGGTTTTGTGTACGACAAACGCGTCCTTGTTACCGTGCAGTGGTGCTGTGATCCAATCACTAATGAGTTTGTTGTAGTACAGAAACAACGTATTATACTTTTGCCTGTGTACTTTTGTATTTCCTTTAATATTTTTGCATGTCGGTCTGTGTCAGTAGGTTTTTCTGTCTTTCCGAGTGGCCATGTTGTATGTGTAAACACGTGTGTGAGTGTGCGAGTGTGTGCGTGCGCGTAATTGTAATATGATGTGAGTATCTATGCATGCACCTGAGTGAATGCCTAATAATTTTCAAATCAGTGAAGATCAGAAAGGTTTGAGAGAAGTCGAAAATCACAGTTCGGAACGTTGAGGCAGTCCTACTTGCATTGAATAATGCCTGAGAAAATTCATAAATAAAGCATTTGAGAGAACAGCATAATGTGACAACTCCTAACACTACACAGATGTTTAATTGACATGCTCTATCAGCAAAATGGTTTGCTCATGTTTTTAATGCATTCGCACTGATGTTCAGCTAAAGCAATTTTGAAATCGGGAATCTGGTATCCTTGTGCACAAGCCCCATATTGTTTAGACTCACTGGCTCATAGATGTTTAAACCACGCCAAAAAATAATAGACCTGAATGTGTCATAAACGAGGCATTCATTCAAAGCAGTTCTTGTGCTGCAACTTCAAAGACTATGTAAAGAAATAATATGAATATGTTATCTGTACTTTCATTCGAAAAAAGTTATAATATCCTTCAATTTACATCGATATTCAACATAGTTGATGACAAATACAATACTTAATATACAAATGGATTCTAGACTGAAAATTACCCTGAAAGTGCTCGAATTTCTCACGCTGGCTTTGATGTTTTTAAGCATTTGATCACGAACTCTCACCCGCTCCTTCATTACTCGACTATTCTAAGCCGAATGGGAAACACATGTTCCACACGCGTGGAACGTTACCCTAACGGTCGTTATTCAAACGGTGTTATGCTTGAATGTCTTCGCCATTGCAGTTTTTGCAGAACATTTCAGGGGCTTTTAAATCCTTTTCCCCCCCATATAAATTGCCCTTCTTTTTTCCCCCATATAAATTGCCATTCTTTTTCCCCCCAAAATAAATTGCCATTTTTTTTGTCATTCGTCTCTGGATGTTAAAACTTTTGATGCCATAGTTTGTACGTGGCCCGTTTAAATTCACGATTTCATTGATGAAGGCAGGACCACAATCAAAATAAACTGCTCAGGATAGCTATAATGCGCACGTTGTATCTGCAGATGTCACTGCAAAAAAGCGATGGTCAAACAAGATTTACGGCGAACTTCATGGAAAGATATTCTTCAAAGTCAATAAATCCACATTACCTCACATTCGTCCCGCATTTTGCGAAGTCTGTAATAAAACAAAATCGGTAATCTTATGACGACTGGCTTAGAATGTCTTTTGTTAATAGTAGGGAAGGATTTCCGAAGATAATCTCGTGTCATTGGCGAGGCCCTTATTGATAATCTTCACTGAAGCATTGTAGCTGTGCAGGATTAGAGAAGGAGCTGGGCAGCAGAATATAGGCTTAGATGGAAACGCGAAAACAAGGGATGTAAGTAGATTTGTAAAATTAGGCTCAGCAGAGATTTGTTACCCTGCGGATCTCTAATGAAAGCTACAGTTTTTCGATACTGGAGGCCTTCTTTTGGCAATGAGGATGTAGTTGTAGCTGGTAGTCGATTTCAGTTCTTGGGATAAAGTGGAAACAGAAGTCTTGGTTGTGTGTAATCCTGGATTTTCGAGAAAGATATGTGGAGGACAGTGTACTCCAGAGTATGGTGAAGCAATACAGTCCTGGGCATTTTGAGAACGATGTACTTCTGGCAGCCACGTGGTGGAAAATGTAGTCCCGTTTATATGCCGGAACATGCAGTCGTGGATCTCCTGGGGAGGCTGTGGTTCTGGACGTTCTGTAGGAGCTGCAGTCCGGCTGTGTGTGTAAAGCTTTGTGGTCATCATGTCTGTTTTGCCAAAGAAAAACCTTTGCTGTGCCGTGACCGCTGTCATACCGGCCATGTAGTGACGACTGGAATACCCATTGTTTAGAACAAGTAGGTGTCCTGGATGTGTGGTGAAGGTTATAGTCCTAGCTGTGTTATGCTGTTTTTGCTGGACCTCCTTGCTGGGGGTCTGTGAGGACTGAAGATGGGAAGCACCCTACGGCTGTAGGATTGACGTTGCCGTGCCTGGGGATTACCGCGAGACATACGCCTCACCCGCCATCAATTCTCCGTGTGCGGATGGCAGCGATTGTACTCTGACATTTTTACTCCGTTTTAACGCCAAGAATGGTCTCGGATTTCGTGGCTGGTGTATCCTTACCCTCGCCGACAAATCAAAAGGGCTTCATTGTCAGTCCCGGCTACAGCGCGGGACTGGAGTCTTTATGGACCCGCGTCATAAAGCTCTATCTACGTCTACGATGAAATCGCAGCTTCATTGGGTCGGGCGAGAGACGCGCAGGTCGGCGCTCACTCCGAGACAGATTTACGACCAAGATGGCTTAGCTGTCCCAGCCCCTGATTTTTTCCTTAACGTGCAGGAATTCATGGGGTGTCGCGGTCCTTGCAACATTCCATTCATCGTGTAGTCGCTAATCTCAGTGGAAGCGGTGTTAATGACCACGGCCATACAGAGGAGGCCAGATCTCCCAGATGGAGTGCCGTAAACCCTGGAGTAGTGCTCCCATATCTTTGGACAGGCACAATGCTGCTTCCTGGGTGGATCTTTCCTGACAGATCTACCTGTGGTTGTGTGTCCGGTTTTTGATCGCCTTTCTGAACATGGAAATGTTTGCGTCATTGTACAAAACATTGTTTCAAGTACCATAACACAGCGAGAGAGTTTGTCGAACTAACTTTATTTTTTTTCGAGAAGATTCACTTCTCAGTTCAGAGTTCATGTTAGACCAAACGTGAGCTGCCATGATTCACCGTGCAGAGTGATAACTCGTGTTAAGTTCATTGTCATTTCGTCATGACAAATAAAAATCTGTTTCACTTTGAGTCTACTTGAGCTGGCGTGGCTCGTAAATAATGTAACCACTTCCCTTATTGCTGAGTCATATCGTTTCTATGAAAGGCAGAACTTTTAATTCACCCCCAACACACTCAAGTTAGAAATTGCTGACGATGGGAGCATGGGAAATATAAGCGGAGAGAAATAGTGACTGAGGTAATATTTCCCACCAATAGTTCCATTCAAATGTGACTGGGAACATTTTCTGCACACAATTCCTTTTTATTACACTTGCAAATGCAAAGCTGATTCAAGCTGTATGTATATCATATACCGTGTCCAATGATCAAGACGTCTCCTGTGCTATAATGGCGTTTGATCTGGAACTGTTCCGCAGTGTCGATCGCCTTGTTCAGGTACTTCTCACGTCCTCCAGGCCTCTTCATCATCGCCAATGGCAGCCTGGTCGTGGTGGCGCTGTTTGTTGTCCAGTCTGGGAAAACAGCGTCTGTCTACGTCCTAATGATGTCTGCAGGCGGCAGCAACGCCGTCGGAGTGGACCACGACCACAGTCTCTTTGATGCCCACGACTGTCCTTTATCACACGCCCTCACCAACATTGTTCCCCTTCTACTCTCGCTGTCTGTGTCCGTAGCGATCTCTGAGGGACGTGTTGGACCCCGGAAAAATGGGGGGAAGATGATCTTGTGTGTGTGTGTGTGTCGATCTGGGAACAGTCATCCAGCTTCCGTAGCAGTTTAAATCAAGGAACGTCGAGGAGACGCGTCCAGCGATTGACCTCACACAAACTTGATAATACTGCTCCTCCTCTAAGACATCGCATTGTGATTCGGAGTAAGAGAAGACCAGTGCGCCTCCATCCGCGACTTGGAACGGGCAAATGTCCATGAAAATGCAGACTTTCCTTGCTCATTTTGCAACCAACACCAGCGAGTTTGGTGGTCAGTGCATTCCATAACATGAAAATGCAGACTCTCCTTGCTCATTTTCCAACCAACACCAGCGAGTTTGGTGGTCAGTGCATTCCATAACTTGAAAATGCGTAGATCCCGGAAGCTTTCCGTCCATATGCACGTCTCTCTGTCATTTTATCCAACCGTCCAATCGGCAGGCCGTCTATCCATCCATTTATCCCGCCAGCCGGCTCGCTTGTTTCCGATAAAAATCCGAAACCCTGAAAGAGAAAACACAGAAAACATTAACAGTTTTAGGATCTCCAGCAGGAAGACATGCCTCGTAATCACGGGAAGACATGTCTTATATTAAATGAGACACATCACGGAAATATAACGCAGGAACTAAGATACATAGACGGACCACACAGGAACGCACACCGGAATGGCATGTGACGCAGTCACGGGGACACATCACGAAGACGTGTCACACACACTCGAGGACGCACTCAGAAACACGTGGCAGGTGGACATGTCACACACACACACTCAGAGACACATGGCAGGGACACATGTCACAAACACGCGCCCACTCAAACACAAATGGCAGGAAGACATGTCACACACGCACACGCACTCGGACACATGACAGAGAGACATGTTACACACACGCGCGCACTCAGAGACACATGGCAGGGTCACATGTCCCACACACACGCACACAAAGACACAAGGCAGGATGACATGTCTCACACACACACACACACACGCACTCAAAGACACATAGCAGGAAGACATGTCTCACACACACACACACACGCACTCAAAGACACATAGCAGGAAGACATGTCACACACACACACACGCACTCAAAGACACATAGCAGGAAGACATGTCTCACACACACACACGCACTCAAAGACACAAGGCAGGAAGACATGTCACACACACACACACACACACACACACACACACGTGCACAAAGACACAAGGCAGGAAGACATGGCTCACACACACTCACACACACACACACACACACACACACACACACACACACACACTCACACACACACACACACACACATACACACACACACACACATACACACACACTCACACACACACACACACATACACACACACACACACACACGTACACGTGCACAGAGTCGAAAGACACATGGCAGGGAGACACCAAAGGGAGAGCAGGCTGTCAGAACGGCACTGGGATGACGGCCACGGTCTTCATTCAGGCCAGCAGCGGTCATCTGGGCCGTGTTTGGAAGCGGACATGGGGGGAAGGGGAGGCCGTGCGTGGACAGAGACAGCCCCGTTGTTCAGGCCTGAGCCCCTCCGCCTGGCTTCCTCCCTATTAGAGAAGGAAATTACGGCATTTGGGCGGGCAAACAGCTTATCAGCAAGGTAAACACTCGCAGAATGGGTCGCAGCCTCTGTCCCAGACGCCCGGCCTCCTGCCCACCCCTTGCCCCCTAATGTGTTTTCTTAGGCCCCCACTCCCAATTAGAGCCTTGCTTAACAGGGCTGCCTCAGACGCAGCCGGTCTTGCCAGCCTCCCCTCCTCCTCAGTCTCTCCCCCCTCCCCCCCTTTTCTCTGACCCCAACCCAATCTCTTGTCTTCTCTGTCCCACCCTATCCCCTCCGACACTCTCCCTATCCTGTACTTTCCTCTTCTTGCCTGCTGTCCCCTTTCCACGCCTGTTTGCCTCATCGAGTCGTGTCCCCTCCTCCGCCTTCTCGCCCCTCACTTCTCCCCTCTTACCCACATCTCTGTCCTTCATACACTATTATCCACTCTTCAAATACCCATGTCTGTCATTGACACAGACCTCTTCGTGCCTCAAATTCCCCTCCTTGTGCCGTACATCCGTCCCTTGTCCCTCATACTCCTCTCTCTGTCCCCCACAGCCCCTCCTCCATCTTTGTTCCTCATACCCCCCTGTCTGTTCATCATTCCCCTCCCCCTACAACCTTCCCCCAATCCCCCTCTTCTAGCTTTCACACACCCCTCTCATTGTCTCTTGCATCCTTCGTGTCTCACTTCTCACTTTGTTCCCCAGCATTTCCCTAGTTCCTCTTTCCATCTCTTATTCCCACCGCGTCTCTCAATGCGATTCGTAAGAGGCGAATAACTATAATTGTGACTTGATTTACTGTTACCCTAACCAGCTCTAGTGATTTTCGTGATCAATGGCCTCCCATGACCTACAAAGGCTGATAGGCCGTAAAGCGCCTTTAATTAAATAATTATTTGTATATTCATCCATTCCATCTCTTACTTCACCATCATTTACCATCATTCTCCGTCTCCATCTCTCTTCGTCACGATCTGTACCCGTTGCTCTCACCTCAAGTACGCCACCCATTTCCAGACGTCAAATGAGGAGAGACTACTCCAAAATGTTTGATTCTTCCTTGAATCAGGAATCCCTACATCTCCACAGAATCAGGGATCTATACATTTACATTGAATCAGGATCCGTACACCTCCACTGAATCAGGGATCCCTACATTTACATTGAATCAGGGATCCGTACACCTCCACAAAAGCAGGGATCTCTGCATTTACATTGAATCAGGGATCCGTACACCTTCACTGAAACAGGAATCCCTACATCTTCACAGAATCAGGGATCTCTACGCGTTCATTGAATCAAGGATCCCTACACCTTTAAGTGATCATTGGGGTCCTTTTAGTTTGTCTTCGGGAACCCCACAGTCTATGTTTTACCTACGCCTTCTGACGTTGTTCCTACACATTTATTAAAGGTAAAGGTGTTTCTTTAATATATTGCGACTTTACACCCATTGCTGAATGCTCAAACCGCACACAATTACCCCCTGGTCATCGGGCTACCTCTTTTTATCACTCCAACACCATCTCAACTCCCTGGGGACCATACAACCAGGCTGCGGATGAACGCGCCAAAGTTAGCTTTAACAATTTTCCAACTCAGCCCTCACAGGTACCCGTTTTACTCCTGGGTGGGGAGAAGCAATGTGAGTAAAGCACCTGGCTCAAGGATGCAACTCCAGAATCCGGCCAGCTTCAAACACTGCACCCACCAGCCGCAAGCGACTGCAGGTCCAGCGCGCTGACCACTCGGTCACAGAGTCCTAACTCACCATCTGCTCCCACATCCCCCACTCCTTGCAGCCCCCCATACCCACCCCCACCACCACGCCCGCCCTGGACTGTTCATGTGTCTTTCAGGGACTTTTTGTTTTGGTTTGCCATGTTTCCTTCCTTTTGGAGCATTTTTCAACTGTATGGATCGTCTTTCTTTTGATTTCTTTTTTTGGTGGCTGTTCGCCCTTTGTTCTCGCCTCCTTCCAGTCGCTTTAACCTTCATTTCTCCTTCATTTCTCCTTCATTTCTCTTTCATTTCTTCTTCATTTCTCCTTCATTTCTCCTTCATTTCTCCTTCATTTCTCCTTCATCTTTTCTTCTCTTCAGTGAACTTTTTTCTCTCATTGTCACGTCGTTCTCTCTCCTGCTTCTCCCCTACCCCAGTCTTCACACCCATCCACATCATACCCACTCACACACCCCCTCCCCTCCCCTTCCGCATCCACAACTCCGACCCTAACTCCCGCATGGCTTCCCCACCCTTCGTTTGCCCCCACCCCTCCCCCTCCTCTCATCATCTTCCTTCATTTCCACCTTCCCACCCCAATCTCTCTCTTGTATATTTTCTCTATCGGGCTCTGCCGCTTTGCTTGTGGTTGGAATTTTGAATTTTTCCAGTTGGGCGCGTCCATTTGCCTGTGAGGTTTGGACAAGCGGCTATCAAAAGCGCGCAGTCTCCTGGACTGATCGCTCTTCGTATATTTTCTTAGCATCACGCCGTCGGTTTGCGTTTCGAGAAAATTTGGATAGTCCACGCCCCACTGGCTGCCTTTTCCTGGCCCGATGAGCCGCGATTTCCCATCCCCCGTCGGCCATCTTCCTCCTCGTCTGGGCTGCTCCAGTCATAACTCTTCCTCGTTTATTTTCTCTCTCTATCCACGCTCTTTCTTTCTCACTCTCTTTCTTTTTTCTTTCCCTTCGTCCATTTTTAACAGCTTCAACACCGACCAGTTTACGTCGCGACACTCTTCCCCCTCTTCTTTTCCAAATCTAAGGTCGACTTTGATTCATGCCAGCTTCCAACCGTCGGGCTGTCGAAGGTTGCGGGAAAGGGAAAAAAATCGTAGTGGTTTGTTTTCTCAGTTCGGGGTAGGGTTCCCTTTCGCTCGCGTTTTGTTTTTCAACTGAATGTCGGAATTTCCACCTGCATGTTCAGCCACTTTCTCATCCACAAGAAATTCGAGATGTGGAAGGCGTCTTCTGCTGCTGATTCTGCTACTTCTGCTCTTTCCTGTACTGCTGATTTTGCCAAATCTGCTACCGCTTTTGCTTTTGCTACTGATGCTACTCGCAAAACCCCTGCTGTTGCTACTGCTGCAACATCATCTACTATAACTATTACTGGTGCGTCCACTCATATCCCTACCACAACCATTAAGCTACCACTGCTTTTGCTGCTACTACTGTTACTGCTGCTGCTGCCACTACCACTGCTTTTGCCATTACCACTACTGTTGATGCTACTACTACTGCTGCTACTGCTGCTACTATGACCTCTACTGCTAGTTCAACGACACCTTACGCTGCTACTGCATGTGTTGCTGCTGAATCTGCTTCGACTGTTATTGCTGCGGGCACTACCACTACCACCACTACATTTACTACTGAAGGCAAAGGTGTTGTTTTATGTAGCGATTTATCACCCACGTCTGGGTCTCTAACCGCTTTGCACTTTACCCCCTGATCACTGGGCCGCCCGATCAATCCTTTACAGGCACGTTACAAAGTTACAGACGAATAAGATGCACAGTCAGGCACCAGCACCAACTTCACTCTCTGGGGATTACTCCACCCCGATGCTGCCTCACTGCGCACATGAGATTTAGTCGCACTACAGTGAGCCCTCGCTGCCCTTTGCAGGTACCCGGTTTTACTCCTGGGTGGGGAGAAGCATGCGAATTAAGAGCTTTGCTCAAGGATGACGCTCTGGCATCCGCGCAGCTTCGAACGCCGCACCCACTAGCCACAAACGACTGCAGGTCAAGCGCGCTGACCACTCGGCCACAGAACTCCACTACTACTACTACTAGTATTATCATTACTACTACCACCACCACCACCACCACTACCACTACTACTAGTAGTATTACTACCACCACCACCACCACCACCACCACCACTACCACTACCACTACCACTACTACTACTTCTACCACTACTACTACTACCACTACTACTACTACCACTACTACTACTACCACTACTACTAATACTACTACTATCACTAATACTACCACTACTGCACCTTCACTGCCAGTGCTACTTCCGCTCTATCTTACGCTGCCACTGCAGGTGCGTGTACCATTGCTGAAGGGAAAACATTCCGAGGTGCTGGTTCCGTGACCACTGCAGTGGGAAATTCTGTCGCGTTTGTTTTCTCAGTTCTGCGAGTTATTCCTCGCAGGTCACGTTTTGAAATCGGACATTGTCGGGGCTCCGGTGCTGGCGGGAAATCACGCCTGTGTTTGCTCGCCTCGCGGGGCATGCTGGGAATGCTCAGCGGAGCAGGCTGCCAATGATTTAGAGAGGGCGGGGCCACGGACGGCCCGACTCCGTGTTGATCTTGCGACCAGACGTGGGGGAGAGAAGATTAAATGCACATTTCACCCCTCCACCCCCACCCCGTCTCCTCCCCCACCCCCCGAGCTTGGCGATAGCCCCTCCTGACGACACCTTTTCCTCCATCTTGTTTCTTTAATCTGCCGCCACCGCCTCCCTATTTTCATTAGGCCGCAGTCGCGGGGAGGCTGGAGATAGCGCGCAGGAGATGAATCCTATTTCTATAATTTGTTGGGAGGCGATAGCGTGTTTTTTCCTGGTTGAAGGAGAAGGAAGTTATCCGATGAATGGCGGGCGTATTTGGGGAAGCAGTCCTTGCGGGGTGGATGGTTGCGCGGACGTGAGGGAAAGCACGAGAACAATGTTATGTCATCTTGGTTCCAGCAGTGAGCATATGTAACTGTATCACGTCATTGTTTACTAGCGTCTTTCATGCAGTAAGACGGCCGGCTCGGAGCTTATTTTAGTTACCCATTTCTTGTGTTAATGGCAAAAATATACAGCAGAGAAATTTCTGTTGTGGAGAAAAACGTCAAAATAAAAAGTTTGTATGCTCTTTTCAACTGCAACGTGAGGAAATGAGGCTTTCGCATTTTCTTTGGCTGAGAGAAATGAAGGTTCGATTGGTGCCATTACATCTTTGGCATTTCTAACGAAGACTAAATCTAATTCATATAAAAGAGAGGGAGAGAGAGAGCGAGAGAGAGAGAGAGAGAGAGAGAGAGAGAGAGAGAGAGAGAGAGAGAGAGAGAGAGAGAGAGAGAGAGAGAGAGAGAGAGAGAGAGAGAGAGAGAGAGAGAGAGAGAGAGAGAGAGAGAGAGAGAGAGCCGTGCAGCTGCGATGTGGGAAACGTGGATTCTTAATCACCTGTAAGAACATTCCTGTGCAAATGAATGTATGCACGTGTATGTGTGTAGTTTGTTAGCGCGTCCACGTTCCCTTCGTGCGTGCATTTACGTGGCATTTGTCGTGTTCTTTCTCAGTTTACAGAGATGTATTCGTGCGTGCATTTACGTGGCACTTGTCATGTTCTTTCTCAGTTTACAGAGATGTATTCGTGTGTGATTCCGTCCAACCGTTTTATAGTTCGTCTGTCATTGCGTTCAAATGGTCTACTCGTTCACTTGATGAAACTTGAATCACACTTGACCTGCCCATGACTTTTCAAGGCTCTGACAAAAAGAAGAAAAAGAAAGAGCCGGTGGAGGATTTGGAGGGTAAGTGGCTTGAGATGGAGACAAGTTTGGAGCCTGCTTTCCCTGTGCTAGTGTAGCCAGTAGTGTCCAGTGCATGTGCATCCGTGTATCATCCCTGCCCGCCCTATTAACTATCTATTGCAATACTTCCCCTCGCGTGTCAGTCTAACCCCTCTGCTTGTACGTGTGCTGATTTAGGGCAGAGCTGGTTTTTCCAAATGGAATTATCTCCAAACAAACCCTATTTGACGTCACGTTATCTTTGCCGTAGATGTTAAATGTTATTCAGAATATGTAATCTTTGACTTATATCGCCTCCATGCTGATGAATTCTTTGGAGAAGTCAAGAAGAAAAAGGAGAGTCATTTTCTATTTTGTATCGAGCTCTTTCATTCTAAGTAGATGTTTTTTAATTGACTTTTAATGCTTGTTATGGAATGTATTTCAATTACATTTTGCATAACCGCATGTTTATCGTAGTAAAATTCGTTGTAGACAATATTGTAGTGAAATAGCCTGAATTTACATGTTTTGCCAAATTATTTTTGAACTTATCAGTCAGTCGTTGATGGCTACTCCGATGGTGACTTCCTCTGAGAATGTATTGCTAGAAATATACAACTATGAATCGACGTGCCCAACAAAACTCCATAAATCATAAAAATACATAGCGCCCCACGCTTAGTGGTTTAGAGGTATATGTAGCCATACAAAGAAAAATGAGTAATTATTGACGAAGCACTTTGCATAGTGATATCAGTGTTATTTTGTATTGGAAATGTAAAATGAATGTTTGAAAGAGCATCCATTGTTAAAAAATCACAGCTGAAAGTAAGATAGGATTTTGTTTCCTAGATGGAAACCTTCTGTTTCAAAATGTTGTGTCTTATACAGGATTTGTTCTGTCTCAAATGACTGTGAATTCTGTGCTGCACTGAGCCTTGAAACGCAAAGGGAAACCTTCCAAACAGTGCAGGCAAAGGAAGAGTTGGGCTCTAAAGTAGTGCCTTTGGCAGGATCCCGCTCGGAACTGAAGAGATCAAGAGGACACTCACATGCAAGTCACCCGTGACCTTCACTGCTTGTGCTTGGTAGGCGCTAGCTGAGAATCTGAGCTTGCTTCACCCGAGTGATCGTTAACTGTCACCCACACCCTGCTGCCCAAACGGAAGCAAGAATCAGCACTCGGTGATAGCAGTTACCTCACTCCCACTAACGAACGAAGTCATTGAATGTGTGCCGTCTGCTGAGCTTCACTAATGCTAGACCCACTAATCACCTCGGTTGCACTCACCAAGACAAATTTGACTACAAGAAGTGTCGCTAATATTTGATGTATGGTGACGTCTGTGAATTTTGCGACGCAAATGCTTTACGTAATTGAATTGACCGCATCGAGGGCTTGCGATAATTTCGATATCTAGTATCAAGTGTAAATTGCTTATTATTGCTTTTTCATGTTCACAGGAAAGGCTGATATTGATAGCATAAAGAGATTTCTTTCCCCTCGCTTCTTTATCCAATCAGAGCTTGCATTGGGCGCATTGATACTGGAAGGTGATGTGATGTATGCATTCATGGTTTGAGTGATGTGTTGTTGAGAGAGCGGAGGTTCGGACTTCTCCACGTCTGCTGGTGATGCCAGGACAAAGACAGACTGGAAAGCTCCGTCTGTGTCTGCGTGTCACGGTCTGTCAATGCTGGCTTCCAAGTCCTCTGTGCTTTGTGGGCTGGCTTGGCAAAAGGCAGGCTGAAGTGGGTTCCCTCTCTAGTGATCAAATCCGCTTTGCCTTAAAATGCCTCTTTGCCCCCTGTCCTTGTTGATATTTTCAAACTGTTTTTTTTGTCTGGTGAAAGATGAATTGCATCCTTTTTCTGAAGTACTCCGGGGCTTTGGCTTCTGTCTCATGGTCGCTTTGCATAGAGCAGTTGCAGTTCTGCATGCGTCGGGGGTCCTGGAGCTACGTTCTCATTTTGCAAGATGCTTTCTTGCGTTGCGTTTCTCCTTTCAAGAGTAAGACCCCGTTTCCGTGAGGTCAAAACAAAGTAATGTTTTAGTGTCATTAAGTCTTGATGCGTCAATAATCCTAGATAGAAAAAAAGGGGCGACACTAGATCCGACAAAAATGTTATTCTTTCTTGAGAAATAAAAGTGGCCCTGAGAAAAGCTGTTTCCGTTAGCTGGTCACACGCTGTGACGAGTTTCCTCCTAGGGTCTGCCTCTTGGGTGGCAGCGTGGCTCTCTTGCATTGTGTCGGAATAGCGTTACAGGTAATGAGGATTATGATGTTGCAACACTGCCAATGCGATGAAGTTGCGTGTGTTTGCTATCACATTAAATGAATTCTTCACTGACGAAGGGAAAAGCGGAAAGCGGTTTGTAGCTCATGAATGGATGGAAGTTGTAATTAAAAGTCTTGACTAAGATCGGCTAGGTAGTTTTGTTGGCATAGTATAGGTGACCCTCCATACGAAATACATGCAAACGTACCTTTAGGCACTTATTACTGGGAGCGGATGACTACAAGAACAACGGCGACGACAGAGGAGGAGACAGGAAGGAAAGACGGACGGAAAGGAGAGAGAGAGAGAGAGAGAGAGAGAGAGAGAGAGAGACAGACAGACAGAGGCAAAGAGAGAAGAGGCACAGAGAGAGAGAGACAGAGAGAGACAGAGACAAAAAGAGATAGAAACAGAGAGACAGAGACAGAGAGAGAGAGAGACAGAGAGAAAGACAGAGAGAGAAAGACAGAGAGACAGACAGAGAGACAGACAGACAGAGAAAAAGAGAGAGACACACACAGAGAGAGACAGATAGAGACAGACAGACCGAGAGAGAGAGAGAGAGAGAGAGAGAGAAAGAGAGACACAGAGAGAGACAGAGAGAGAGAGAGAAAGAGAGAGAGAGAGAGAGAGAGAGAGAGAGAGAGAGAGAGAGAAAGAGATAGAGAGAGAGAAAGAGAGAGAGAGAGAGAGAGAGAGAGAGAGAAAAGCTAATTATACATAATTTTGGCCGGTCTAAAAAGACATCACGCCGAGTGGCGGCACAGTTGTCTATTGTAATGGCGGGATGGAGGCGCCACCTGGATGAAGGGAAAAAACGCCCGCCAGGGGGTGTCATGGGCCAGATTGATGTCACATGCCAGATTGATGTGACACTCTGGGAGATGTCCTTATCGGTCGCGCAGCCATTTTACACTGAGGATCACCTTTAAGCGATTGGTTTTCCAGTCGTTACGAGAAAACATCCGAATTCAATTTGGCTTCATTCTTCGTGACCGATTAGGAGGATCATAATGCAGGTTTTTTTTTCCGTCGGTTAAAACTGATTGCGAAAGACACCCCAAAGTGTAACATGATTAAAGACGAAATGTTGCCAAGGGTTACATATTGGCACCCGGCTTTCACATTGAATTCTCAGTCCTGAAAATTGTTGTCTTTGACCTTTTTCCGTCGAAGCAGGTAGTCAAAATCGATTGACTGAAGGAGCATGGGTACAGGTAAAGACCGCTCGAAAGTGCTCGTATGAGTTGGAGAGCCAGTGTCATACGCTAGGCGGTGGTTTATCCTGAAACGTACAGCGTGACCTACTTGCATATATGAATGACATGACGTTCTCACCCGAAATATGGGTTTTCATCATTTTCCTTCACCTTATTACCAGATCAAATGATTTTTTCTTCTTAAAATGTTTGTGTAATCACACGCAACAAATACAATAATCTTTAGGTCCGAGATTTCACGAAACGCTTACCGTAACAGCCGGCTAATCACAGTTAAGATATCAAGAGTAGGCGGGGAAAAGTCATCTCTGCTGGGCATTGTCCAATCACAAGATATGGAGGGTGAAAACGTCATGTCATTCATATGCAAGTAGGTCACGCTCTACGTGTCAGGATAAACTATCGTCAAAGATTATAGGTTGCCTATAATCTTTGCTATCGTCCAGCCTATGACACTTGCGCCTTCTCAGTCAGAACTGATTCTGACGTTCTCTGAGAAGTAGGCGCGCCAATAGCACGACCTTTCATTCGGGGACATGTGTCTTTTGTTAACATTTCGTTTGCAGCTTATTGTGTTGAAAAGAAAGTAATTTGCAATTAGTGATTGTACACCCTGTTACATAAATTATAAAAAAAACATGCAGCTCACAATACTCAAGAACCTAAGATACTTTTAATTTCTATTGTGTTTAGTCAGAGATGCATACTTTTCCATTGTTTGCACGATTTATAAATTGGAAATACTCGTAATTGCTACTGCACTTTACATGTTACTTAGTCTGTTAGAAGTGCGCGCGAGCGCGCACGCACACATACACACATAGAGAAACACACACACACACACACACACACACAACACACACACACACACACTCAGAAACACTCAGAAACACGCACACACACAGACACGCAGAGAAACACAAACACACACACACTCTCATAGAGCAACACACACAAGCACACATGCACACACACTCACACATAGAAAAAAAAAACCACACACACACATAGAAAACACACACACACACACACACACACACACACACACACACACTCAGACACACACACACACACACACACACACACACACACACACACACACACACACACACACACACAGACACACAGAGAAACTAACACACACACACACACACACACACACACACACACACACACACTTAGAAACACACACACACAGATACACCGAGAAACTAACACACACACACACACACACACACACACACACACACACACACACACACCACAAATTTTAATACTTCTGTCGAAGACGGGTGGATGAAAAAGATTAAGTGTTGATAAAATTTAGTCGTTTTCGTATGAATGGTGACCAGAAATTGACGATACTACTTTGAATATTCATATATTTGGAGATGGAGAAAACCAAGCACTCTGTGACGTCACTCTTAGTCCGTCGTGTATGATAATAGACCCACCACGTCTCACTATGTGATCAGTAAGAGGCGAATAAGTAAGGACATCGAGGCATGGATTTCCTTCACTCTATCCAACGCTAGTAACTTTCGTGGTCAGTAACCTTACGTAGCCTACAGAGGTTGACAGGCAGAGAAGCCTTGCATTAGTTCAGTCACTCGCATGGTTCCCTTCTCTTTGGTGAAGGTCTGCTGGTCGCTATCTTTGATCGAGCGTCACCTCCACCAGGCATCGCAATGCCCGTTCCTACTGACTTTGGCAAGAGCTCTGTCGAAACTTGGTCATAGGCGTACCTCTGTCTAGCTTTGGCAAGGGCTCTGTCGAACCTTGGTCATAGGCGTATGTCTGTCTAGCTTTGGCAAGGGCTCTGTCGAACCTTGGTCATAGGCGTATCTCTGTCTAGCTTTGGCAAGGGCTCTGTCGAACCTTGGTCATAGGCGTATCTCTGTCTAGCTTTGGCAAGGGCTCTGTCGAACCTTGGTCATAGGCGTATCTCTGTCTAGCTTTGGCAAGGGCTCTGTCGAACCTTGGTCATAGGCGTATGTCTGTCTAGCTTTGGCAAGGGCTCTGTCAAACCTTGGTCATAGGCGTATCTCTGTCTAGCTTTGGCAAGGGCTCTGTCGAACCTTGGTCATAGGCGTATGTCTGTCTAGCTTTGGCAAGGGCTCTGTCGAACCTTGGTCATAGGCGTATCTCTGTCTAGCTTTGGCAAGGGCTCTGTCGAACCTTGGTCATAGGCGTATGTCTGTCTAGCTTTGGCAAGGGCTCTGTCGAACCTTGGTCATAGGCGTATCTCTGTCTAGCTTTGGCAAGGGCTCTGTCGAACCTTGGTCATAGGCGTATGTCTGTCTAGCTTTGGCAAGGGCTCTGTCGAACCTTGGTCATAGGCGTATCTCTGTCAAGCTTTGGCAAGAGCTCTGTCAAAACTTGGTCATAGGCGTATCTCTGTCTAGCTTTGGCAAGGGCTCTGTCGAACCTTGGTCATAGGCGTATGTCTGTCTAGCTTTGGCAAGGGCTCTGTCGAACCTTGGTCATAGGCGTATCTCTGTCTAGCTTTGGCAAGGGCTCTGTCGAACCTTGGTCATAGGCGTATGTCTGTCTAGCTTTGGCAAGGGCTCTGTCGAACCTTGGTCATAGGCGTATCTCTGTCTAGCTTTGGCAAGGGCTCTGTCGAACCTTGGTCATAGGCGTATGTCTGTCTAGCTTTGGCAAGGGCTCTGTCGAACCTTGGTCATAGGCGTATCTCTGTCTAGCTTTGGCAAGGGCTCTGTCGAAACTTGGTCATAGGCGTATCTCTGTCTAGCTTTGGCAAGGACTCTGTCGAAACTTGGTCATAGGCGTATCTCTGTCTAGCTTTGGCAAGGGCTCTGTCGAACCTTGGTCATAGGCGTATCTCCGTCTAGCTTTGGCAAGGGCTCTGTCGATACTTGGTCATAGGCGTATCTCTGTCTAGCTTTGGCAAGGGCTCTGTCAAAACTTGATCATAAGCGTATCTGTCTAGCTTTGGCAGAAATAACATCAAGTCTATTCAGTCTTTCTTTCTAGTCGTGTCTTCTGCTCACTTGCCTCTGTATCACTTCCTTCCTCTCCATGTCCATGTCTATGCGTCTCATTGTGTGTGTGTGTGTGTTTGTGTGTGTATGTGTGTGTGTGTGTGTGTGTGTGTGTGTGTGTGTATTTTGCGTTTGTGTGTGTATTTTGCAGTGGACAGATCGTCCTATCAATGCAGTTTAGTTTCTCTCAGTATCCGTGTCAATCAGGCTGTCCATGGTACTATATCTTCCTAACCGTTTGTCTGCCTCCCACTCTTTCAGTGTGTCTCAGTCTATGTCAGTTCGTCTGTTTGGCGCCTCCTGCTCCCCCCCCCCCCCTCTCTCTCTCTCTCTTTCTCTCTTTCTCAAATGACGCCGTGTCGCCACTGCCGTGGGGCGCTTGACAGGTTTGGGGAGAGGGCCGATGTTGCCATCTCTGGTGGCGCCAAAGCCAGCAACTCTCGCTATCGTCAAGTGGACGGCAATGGCTCTGTGGAGATGGGGCTAGCGTCAAAGGCTCTACAAAACGCTGTTTTATTCATGCTCTTTGTAGGCCTGGCAGCATGCCACCAGCTCTGGCGAATGATGCAATCGCTGCCGTGGTTGCTTTACATTTTGACCGTCGTTGCCTTTCCGTCTTTTTGCATGCATCTTGCATCTTGACGAAGTGCCCGGATAGCCCGGAGAGTCTCTTTCTTCTTTCAGTTCTTCTTTAACTTATTCCCTGACATCAAAGAAGGACGCGCATGGGAAAATATTTAATCGTCTTTCTTGACCCACGTTGACGAATTTATTTGCATTGAATGTATTTGAAGCAATGTGAGAGTTCTCTCCAAGCCACGAAGAGCAAGTTTATATCTTTTCCCCACAGTTGACGCACACGGATAGCCAGTTTCTATGCGATTAAAAAAAAATAATATTCACATTCGCCTCAATGCTGTTTCGCAACAGCTGTTCACCCCACCTGGGGTGGCACTGGAACTCTTTGCCGGATCTGACGTCTCGCGTTCCACGTGACCGCCTCGGACAAAACAGTCACCGTCACGCTTCGTCTGGCGACAAAGACGCCTTGTGGAGTTTAAATCGAGCGCCTCACATCGTCTTAGCCTCCACCCCACCTCCCCTGTCACGCCTCTGTGCAGAGTCGACCTCCGTGACGGCGCGGCTGTCATCCGCGCGGCGTGACAGTCACGCCTGCGAGCGCGTGGTGGAGAAGCTCGAGATATTAAATACAAACACAATAGAATGAGACGATCGAGTCTTCAAATAGACAGTTTCATTCTTCCTCGCTAACGATCGCGCGGCATTGGTAATTGAAAATGCACAAACAGCGCAGTGAAAAGACCACGTCAGTAAAATGCCTGTTGTGAAGGGAAGACCTTAATTTATGGATGATAAATCGTTTTGATACTGTTTTAGAGAACAGGTGACTAGAAATAGAAGTTCGTCCAGGCGTTAATGAAAGTTCTTTCATGACCAAGATTGATCTCATGAAATAATACTCAAATGAAGGTAAAAATAGTGGCCGCTTGCAGGGGAAAGAGGACGAATTAGAGCAGAAAGACAACAAAGACTTTACTACCACTTCCACCCCACCCCACCCCACCCCGCTCCCACCCCCACCCCGCCCCCGCCCCTAAAAAATGTCACAGACAGGCAGAAAGGCATCACAGAAACAAACGGGAGGGAAGGCAGATGGGAAGGTCGGGGGATGGACAGAAACAGATAGGTAAACTGACAGACGGACAAACGGATGGATAAAGACAGATGGACAGATGAATGGACAGAGAAACAGAGAGGCACAGAAACTGACAGATTGACAGACAGACAGCCGGCCAGCCACACACACACACACACACACACACACACACACACACACACACAGACACACAGACACACAGACACACATACACACAGACACACACAGACAGACACACATACACACACACAGACACACATACACAAGCACGCACACACAGACATACATACACACACACATATACACAGAGATCCACACAGACAGACACACGCACACGCACACACACACACACATACGCACACACAAAGCAGACAGAGGGTCGGACGGACGGTCAGGCATATATATATATATATATATATATATATATATATATATATGGAGAGAGAGAGAGAGAGAGAGAGAGAGAGAGAGAGAAAGAAAGAAAGAGAGGGGTGGGGGAAGAGAGGGAGAGGGATATATATATATATATATATATATATATATAGAGAGAGAGAGAGAGAGAGAGAGAGAGAGAGGGAGGGGGGGAGGGGGGGGGAGAGAGAAGGAAGAAAGTGGGAGAGAGAAAAAGAGAGATACATAGAGGGGGATGGGGGAGAAAGTGGGAGGGAGAGAGAGGGGGGGAGAGAGCAATTGGGGATCCACCCGGGGTGGGAGGATCGGCGATCAGCCATGCGGATAGGGATAGGCAGTGATGAATCTGTTTTGTCAGTACGCCTCCGTGAAGAGATGGGCAGTCATGCGAGACTATGGTGACAGTCCATATTTCATGGGGGGCGGTCGCCATGAGACAGCTGTCCCCGCACTAAGCCCTCGTGAAGACAGTGGGGCTGATAAAGAAATGGAGAATGGGCACGGGTGGGAAATGGTAAATTTATCAACGAGGGAAAAGGTAAATTTATCAACTGTGGCACTGGATAACATTTCCTTCTCTTTGGCGCGTTTTGTCCTGAATAATGCTAACCATTTGGATGGAGTTGGGGGATCACGGGAGAGAGGTCAAGTGAGGGTAAGGGAGCGGGTGGGGTGAAGAGGCAAGAGAGAGGAGTCGGAAAGAGGTATGACTTTGCAACAACACGTGAAGGGCTGATTTGGGTGGAAACTTGAATAATTTGTCCCCCATCGTTTGAAATTAACGAGCTCCTCTTTTAGCGCAGAGTGTTACTTTTTTTTAAAATTGACACATCGTCGCATATTGAATGTCATTGGAACGATAAAGCACCCTGATTTAATGCCATCGAAAAAAGTACTTTATCATGTTGTCCATATAAAAAAGACGAAAGAAATGGAGAGCTGAAGAACCAAAATGGCAACAAACACCTTTATATTAGTCAGGACGTCTATCACCTCGACTGTTCGTCCTCACTGTCACCGACATCGTCACATTCCACCAACTCTTGGCATTCCTTATGCTGTCATTGCCGAGCTCCTCGTCAAAGGTAGTCATCGTTGTCATCGTCACGGTAATTGAAACGTCTTGGCTATCATCAGAGTCATCGTTCTTGTACTTCTCGTCATGGTAGTTGTCATGGTGACCCCGTGGTTTTTCAGTTTGCAGATATCGTCGTTGTCATAGTGACACCGTAGTTAATCAGTTTCCCGTCACGTTGCTGTCATGGTGACTCTCGAGGTGTATCAATTTTCAGTCATCGTCATCATCGTCGACAGTGTTGTTGTGTGTCATGGCGAGTTGATGAAGTCTCTCTTGTCGTCATCGCCATTATCATCGTTGACGTCATCGTCGTCGCCATCGTTGTCGTCAAACTATAAAAGACTATCGCGGTTTACTGACATTAGTTATGCCGTCATCATCAGCTCTGGTCAAGGTGTGATTGCTCAACATCACGTAAATTGTCATTGCTGTTTTTCTCGCCGTCATGTTGGTCACTTCTTTTATGGCTCACCTCCTTGTATATCAATAACCATAGTCATCGTTGTCGTTGTCGTCACACTATTTACGAGAGTACCCCCTTTGGCTTGTAGGTAAAAATAGACTTACCGTGTCTCTCTACGCGTTTCGTATGAGGCGAATGGACATATAGGGAGACCGTGACTGGACCTCTTCGTACTCCAACCAGTTATATTAATTGTCGGGATCAATGGCTGACATTGCAACCGCAGGCTGACGGATTATGAAACTTCATCCATTCATTATGCATGCATCCACCCACCCACCCACCCACCCACCCACTCACTCACTCACCCACCTACCCAACCATTAGTCCGTCCGTCCTTCCGTCCGACCGTCCGTCCGTCCTTCCGTCCGTCCGTCCGTCCATCCATCCATCCATCCATCCATCCGTCCATCCGTCCATCCACTAGCGTCATGTTTTATCGTTACAATTGTGATAGTGGTCATTGTTGTCATCATCACTATCGCCTTCGTCGTCGTCGTCGTGGTCATCCATGTCGTCGAGGTCGGCCTGCTCGTCTTGCCTCGCCGATGAAGAAGTCATCGTGGTTCATGTCGAAGACGTTGTTGCCATGGTAACATGGGTGTCGTGTGCTGCAGGAATCAAGCGAGGCACGGACGAGCACCTGGCCCTGGCGGCCCTGAACCACTGGGAGGAGATTCCCAAGGTGGGATGCAAGCTGCTGCCGGAGCACGTGGAGACTCGCCCCCTCTACAACCCTGAAAAGCCTGGCATCGAACAGGTAGGGCCTCCACACAGCTTCTGCCCGTCCTGACACGTATGGATGTATGGATGGATGGATGGATGGATGGATAGATGGATGGATGGATGGATGGATGGATGGATGGATGGATGGATGTATGTATGCATGTATGTATGTATGTATGTATGTATGGATGGATGGATGGATGGATGGATGGATGGATGGATGGATGGATGGATGGATGGATGGATGGATGGATGGATGGATGGATGGATGGATGGATGGATGGATGGATGGGTGGGTGGATGGATGGATGGATGGATGGGTGGATGGATGGGTGGATAAATGGATGGATGGATGGATGTCCATAGCTTATCTATTGCTTGCAGCCCCTGTGGGTTGGGAATACAGAGAGATCCACCGTATAAAAGGCGAATAACGAGACGACATGCCTTTACTCAAACCAGCTACTAGTATATTTCTGATCAGTGGACTTTCATAGCCAACAACTGCCGCTAGGTCGCAAGACATCATTATCATGAAAACTGTTATAGAACTTATAGTTATTCTAGCCAGCTCCTACATGTACAATTACGGGTGTATGTAGTATTAGCAGGTTTCGCTGTAACAGATGGGTAGTGATCTCTACACCTGTATTTTATGTTCTGTTTTGGCCGCTTTGTAAAACCTGGCACAGAACTGAAAGACAGCCCAGTCAGGTCCTTCGTATGCATTTATTTGTGAATGTAGCGTGAAAAGCAAATTTCTGGGAGAGAGAGAGAAAAAAAAAGCTGCTCTAGACCTGACAGTCAGTACTGTACCTGTGCATCTACGTGCATGTGGATATCTATATTTTCTGTATTGCTGGTTCGCCTACACTAAACCTGGCGTAGGCGAGGTGGACGTTCCATACATTCTCACTGAAAGCGCCGCTCTACATGTGCGGTTATGTGAAAGTTGTTACGGACCGAGTATCCGTTTTCATGACATTGATCGTGTAGTTCTAGCCTGAGTGGTACTGCTCCAACTGCGTGAAACATAAAATCGAACAAGCTGGCATCTTTGAGACCTCTGGCATTAGACAAGAAAGCATTCCTGGTAGAGGTAGAGGTTTTACCTGTGTAGTCGTGCAGATACACATGTATCTTCGGCGCTTCACATTACCTGTTCATAAACGAGAAACACGACATAAAACGGGCAGAACTTCCACACACAACTGACATTCAGCAGGAATCTCCTTGGAACCATGTGCCCCCCCTGAAGGTAGGGATGAGGGCTGACCCACGGAGCCTCCCTACGCGATTCGTAATAGGCAGATGACTAGAGAAATAAAGACTTTACTTGCTCTTACTCAAACTGGTTCAATTAATTTCGTGGTC
>JAWQFJ010001377.1:0-2500 GCA_034096865.1 Theodoxus fluviatilis
ACAATTTACGTGCAAATCGTTTGATACACATACACACCAGATATACCATGAAAATCCAAAATCCAGAGAGAGAGAGAGAGAGAGAGAGAGAGAGAGAGAGAGAGAGAGAGAGAGAGAGAGAGAGAGAGAGAGAGAGAACTGAACTGAACTGAACTGAACTTTATTCGAAGGCCGACCGCCCGTTGAACAATACAAAAATAACATTCAAACTTCTCTACCATTTCAAGATTTCAAACCATTCAGTTTAGATACATACTATTAATAATACATTATTATCACATTCTCTTTCTCTCATTTTCAAAGTATAGTATATGTACATCAACACATGTAGTGTTACTCTAATGTTTGTTCCTCTTAAGAGGTAGGTATAGTCTCTCCTGCCCTTACATGCTGTGTAATGTATCTCTCCCTCAGGTCGGTGTATTACCACAGTCGAGTAGAAAAGGCTTTTCGTTTTCAATAGTATTGGTACAGAATGGACAATTCAAGTCTCCTATTTCTCCATAACCAAAACGTTGGTTAATTTTAAAAGGGTTTATACCTAAACGGAAACGTATGAAAACATCTCTAAATCTTTTATTAATAAGAAACGTATGGTAGTTTTCTTGACCAAACATACCTTTGAACAAGGAACACAATGAAAATCTCTCTCTGCTTAGGTTTCTTCCCTCCCAAGATTGCTGGTAACAGTCCCGTAATCTTTGTTTTAATTGCATTAAAAATAGTTTCTCATTTCCTACACCTCCAGTTATCCACACATATGCAAAGCCTAGTTTGCACAGGGTGTCCTTTACCATACAGTGCCAATTCGTTTTGTCAAGTATTTTGGAATTTATTAACATTTGATAAGCTTGTCTTGGGAGTCTGTGTAATGGCATGTTTGATAACCTTAGCCAGTATTTGACAGTTTTAATTGTGGTATTGATTACGAGGGGGTATCTATCTAATTCGCCATAGACGAAATGGTTAGGCGATCTTATATCTAGTCCTAAGAACTTTTTACATGCAGATACGTGAACCCTTTCCACCATTTCCTGGTTCTTTGTACCCCATACTTTGGCACAATACAACAAACTAGGCATTACATGTGCGTCAAACAGCTTCTTGAACATCGTAGGGTTAGTACTGCGGATCATCCACATTGCTTTCATAATTTGAACCGTTTTTAGTCTACGTTTAATTGCAATCTCCTCTAAAGAGGCATTTTCAGACACTTTTGTACAACCTAAATATTTATATCTATTTACTACATCTAACTTAATGCTATTAAGGTTCCATCGTTCTCCTTCTGCCAAACGACAACCCTTTCTGAAAACCATTACCTTTGTCTTCTCAGCATTTACTTGGAGACCCAGGGTTTCCGATACTCTAGCCAGGGAGTTATGTGGGTTTTGAAGCCCAATTGGTGTTATAGATATAAGAGCAACATCGTCGGCAAACAGTAACGCAAAAATCTCTGCTCTGCCTGGTAGCATTTGAACCCCATGTTTCGCATGTGCTGTAACATAGTTTGCCACCGCATTAATGTAGAGGAGAAAAACTGAAGTGCTCTCTTTGGCCCCTTGCTTTACGCCAAGCGGACATGGGAAGTATTTAGATATGCGGTGGATCCAACGGACACCTGATTGCACATTTGAATACATGGCTTTGAACAGTTTAAGGAATTTAGTTGACAAACCAGCACCCTGCACTATTTTCCAGAGTTGACCACTATTCACAGTCAAAGACTTTCTTGTAGTCAATAAATGCGACATACAATTTGCCTCTACATTTTTCGTACACGTGTTTCATGCCAATGGAATGCAGGGTAAAGACATGGTCTATGGTTGAGTGGTCTGGCTGGAATCCAGCTTGTTCTGCACATACTTTATCCTCGATTTCTAACCATCTGCGTAATCGTCTCGCTAGTATTGACGTGAAGATTTTACTAACAATAGGTAAAAGAGATATACCGAGAGAGAGAGAGAGAGAGAGAGAGAGAGAGAGAGAGAGAGAGGGAGGGAGGGAGGGAGGTAGAGAGAGAGATGGAGGGAGGGAGGGAGGGAGAGAGAGAGAGAGAGATGGAGAGAGAGAGATGGAGAGAGAGAGAGAGAGAGAGAGAGAGAGAGAGAGAGAGAGAGAGAGAGAGAGAGAGAGAGAGAGAGAGAGCATGTGCTGAGGGATACATATACTTACACGAGAGGGGATAGGTTGGGGTGGGTAGGTGGAGGAGTTTAGAACGTGACGGACGCTCTGGCTCCAGCATCACAAAACTTTATCCCTCCAGCTTTACTGGAGGTCCTCACAGCTTTATCCCGCCAGGTTTACTGGAGGTCCTCACAGCTTTATCCCTCCAGGTTTACTGGAGGTCCTCACAGCTTTATCTGTCTGTCTGTCTGTCTGTCTGTCTGTCTGTCTGTCTGTCTGTCTGTCTGTCTGTCTGTCTGTCTGTCTGTCTGTCTGTCTGTCTGTCTGTCTGTCTGTCTGTCTGTCTGTCTGTCTGTCTGTCTGTCTGTCTGTG
>JAWQFJ010001377.1:7500-15000 GCA_034096865.1 Theodoxus fluviatilis
ATGAAGGTCTGATTAAGCGGCACAGTGATCAGGAGATAAATTATAAAGAGTGTTTGAGACCGATACAAATATGATAAGTAGTTACATGAAACATTAATAACCACTTCACTTCCTCTCTTTTTCCCTCTGCTAATTTGCTTTTCATAAAAATATTTTTCTCTGATACCAGCTAAACATTCTCCTCTTCATATCAAACAGGACAACGTTTGTTTCAACTATGGAAAGCCATTGACACACGCAACCCTTCATTACAAAGTGGGTTTTGCATGGCAGTTTGCTGATTCTAATATACCGTGAATCTTTGTGACAGGTTTGAGGACGAGAGTGAAGATTGGGGATGTTGTCCTACCTCTAACCCTATGTGACACAGAGGTACATTCGTACATTGCCCAACTCACTAACCTCCTTAGAAACGATGGAGATTACGAGACGACGTGTGGGACAATGTACGAGGTAAAGAGGAACCACCCTTTCTTCATCACTAATGACGTCATGGACAATCCCAGTCTAGCTGACTGTGGAAGTTCAAAGGTGCCGAGACTCAAACATTCTCCAACAGATTCCAAGTCGGAAACTGCTATTTCAATGTGAATGAGTTCCAGCCATAATACGAAGTTCAGCCTGACTTCGCAGAAGTCCGCGCAAAGGACACGAAAGGCGGAGCGGGACAGAGGTCACACAGAGAGGTCACCACAACAAGAAGTAGCCCCATTCTAGTTTACTAGAGACTTCGCCTACCGGCGAAAGTGTTTCTAGCCCAGATGACATCACGTGACGGAAGGTTTTCGTCCGAAATATGCAAATGGATGTCACACGAGAGGCGTGTGGAATAGACGATCTGCTCCCTGACATACGCTGTTAAAGTAGTTCTAAGACTGTTTCGCACACAACTCATAACTTACTCATGTTGAATCAATAAACAAGCGTTTATTCGATAAAATAAAATGTTTGTGTTAAAATAGAAACAAGTTTTGACATCTGAATGATTTCTGTAAAAAGTGGAGAGAAAGAGATATCAGAACGAACTATTTTTGGCGCAATGCGGTAATGCGAAGGGTCAAGTCTATTACGCATTCATTGCGAACTGTGCCAGAGTCACGTGACTCGGGTTCACAGAATAGAAGTAGCCCTGCACCAGCCTATGTACGTTAGGAATAAAGGCTGAGAAACCTGATGCCACCGCCACCCCGTCTGCTACCTCCCTGGGGGAGCGAAGGTGGAGGGAGACACTCCGTCTCTACACCCCCTGCCTGCTCCAGCCATGACGCCACAGCGAGACCATCACTGCACACTATCTTTCACCTGTATTAGTTTCACCGGCGTCAAGCACCAACTCGACACCATTGGTGCATTGAGGCATTCCTGAGATCTTTGTAAATCCCATTGACTTTGAGAGAGAATGTTTTCTATTGGATATTTGAGAGTGAAGGGTGAAAAAGGTCCGAAGCATGTAAACAACTGCGTTAGAAGTGGTTGCAATTGAGACGCCCGCATGTCCTTTGACGCTCCAGTTAGAAAAAGAAAAAAGAAAAGAGAAAAGTGTTCTCACCTGTTGTCTTTGGCTGCCTATAACTCCCGAACAAGATGTCATCTGATCATGTACTATATATCATCGCAAAGGAAATTCAAAAACATGTATGGTGGTACTAATGTCTCAAAATGTCATACATATGCATTTTTTATTAATGGATCACACATAAGAGTCACATTGGTTTTCTGTGAGCTACAACTTTTTGGTTTGTTTGGAAAGTTTCCAACAGCAGCGGGGCCAACATCTTTCAAGAAATTCACGCTGTTCACTTTTAAAGAATCGCAATGCCCAAAGAGATCCTTTAAGTGTACATGATAAACGGACGTCTTTGTGCGGCAATCACCGTACTACATCATCTCCCCCTTCCCCCCCCCCCCCCCCCCCCGTTTACCTTTCTAAACTACAGGGCACCCTGAGAGCGTAAACCTCCACCAAAAGTAAAGGAAAAGGTGCCCTTTTTTATATTGCGACTTTTAACCCATTGATGAATGCTCAAACCACACACATTTACCCCCAGGTCATCGGGCTACTTTTTTAAAATCACAGGATGATCTGCTGGCCAGGCCTGGAGCTACAAAGTCTAGTTCCTCTTAGTGGCTGAAACTAGTGAAAGCGATAAAATGTACGTATGTAAGTCATTTATAGAGCGCCTGAATTCAGGACTTCTGCTGCTATTCGGCGCTTTACACAGCAGCATATTGTCGTTTCAGTCTTGGAAGAGGAAGGTCTTTAGGCCTCTTTTTGGTCCTTATTCCGAGAGGAGATAAAGAAAACCTCCAGATTATAAGACATTGTTTCTTGCGCAAAAGACTGACCTTCCACAACACTTCCCCAGGATCCTTGTGGAACTTGTTGAGTTTTTTGCTAACTAAGAAGAAACCGAGGGTAAGTATAACCTCCTTGGCGGTGGTAACTAGAGAGCACTTCGGAGAGCGCAAACCTTCCCTGCCTCCCTCCCTCTCTGCCTCCCTCCCTCCCTCCCCCCCTTCCTCCCTCCCTCCCTCCCTGGTTTACTCCATCCCTCCCTCCTCCCCTCCCTCCCTCGTTCCCTCCCTCCCTTCCGCCCTCCCTCTCTGGCTCCCTCCCTCCCTCCCTCCCTGGCACCCTCCCTCCCTCCCTGGTTCCCTCCCTCCCTCCCTGGCTCCCTCCCTACCCCCTGCCCTCCCTCCCTCCCTCCCTAACTCCCTCCCTGGTTCCCTCCCTCCCTACCTCCTTCCCTCCCCTCCTTTCTGATTCCTCCCCCCTTCCTGCCTCCCTGCCCCCCCCCCTTCCTGCCTCCCTCCCTCTCCCCTCCCTCTCTCTCTCCCTCTCTCCTTTTCTCCCTCCCTCCATCCATCCATCCCTCCCTCCCTCCCTCTCTCCCACCCTCCCCTCCCTTCCCCTCCCTCCCTCCCTCTCTGCCTCCCTTCCTGCCTCCCTCCCTCTCTCCCTCCCTCTCTCCCTGCCTGCCTCCCTCCCTCCCTCCCTCTCTCCCTCCCTCTCTCCCTGCCTGCCTGCCTCTCTCCCTCCCTCCCTCTCTGCCTCCCTTCCTCCCTCCCTCCCTCCCTCCCTCCCTCCCTCTCCCCCTGCCTGCCTCCCTCCCTCCCTCCCTCCTTGCCCGCCTCCCTCTCTCCCTCCCTCCCTCCCTCCCTGCCTGCCTGCCTCCCTCCCTCCCTCCCTCCCTCCCTCCCTGCCTGCCTTCCTCCCTCCCTCCCTCCCTCCCTCCCTTCCCTCAATCCACGGAGCATCCAGCTCTAAACAGTTTGTTACATAACTAGAAAAATAATCGATCCATTCAGTCATTCATTCACTAATTTATTTATTTATGATTAATCTGTCTATTTATATACCTACACACCTGCCTGCCTATTTATTACCTATACCTCATGTTTATGTCTGCCTGCCTGCCTGTCTGCCTGCCTGCCTGCCTGCCTGCCTGCCTGCGTACCTGTCCGTCCGTCCGTTCGTCCGTCTGTCTCTCTGTCTGCCTGTCCGTCTGTCCAGCCGTCCGTCTGTGTCAGTGTATCTGTGTGTGTGTGTTTGTGTGTGTCTGCCTCTGTGTGTGTGTGTGTGTGTGTGTGTGTGTGCGTTTATGCCTCTGTGTATGTGCATTCTATATATTTAACCATCCATCCATCCATCCGTCCATCCATCCATCCATTCCACCCCAAGTAAGCATCCGCATGTGCTCAAATCCACACTAATCGAGAGTTATTTCACCTGCAGGCAGGCAGAGTTACCTCCCTTCACAGCTGAAAATTAATTCCTGATTTTTAAGCGAACACGGCCACCGACACCGCCGGCTCTCGCTGCAGGCTGGCGATGACATTCCCGGCGCTGGGTCGAGCTTCTTTCGAAGACACGCCGAAGACAGTTCGTCTCCTCGCCATAAATGGTTGGAGACAATCAGAACCTGCTATGGCGCTTTGGATCCGAGGAATAACGGGATGCTGTTTACTTCTCTCGCCGTCCTCTCTACCCGCTGCGCGTGTCAGACTCAGAGACGTCAACAGCCATTTGCCTGAGCTCACCTCGGGATGATATACGACGACAAACAACACAAGGAGAAGAGGAGTTCGCACGTCTCTAGATTTCCACACGTAGCAAGAGTGGAGACGCGACTGCGCTGGAGATAATATCGATGAGCCGGCGCATTCCAGTTTGATGACGACATCGCTGCAGCCTGACCTATGGCAAGAATGTCGGCGAGAGCGGCTCGGTGACATTTTGAGATTGTCTGGTGGAAGATGGTAGCGAGGCGGGAATATTTCTCAGATGCCTGTGTGTCTGTGCAAGGTGATTGTGAGATGACACTCGGATTAGCACCTTCGTCGCTGGAGAGAAAAGTGGCCTGTGGCTGCTTGATCCCACGACCGGCGAAAACGGTAAGTTGTGTACCTGTAGACGATACTTTATTCTTTTCTAGTTATAGTCCCTCCCACTCCGAGCTGAGCTCTACCCCTCCAACATGTCTTCCCATCCAGCACACACATTCACTCCTTCGCGTGTGAAGCCGATCCCTCTATCCCCCAGTTTCCCCTCTCCTTTTCTTTACATCCCCGAAGCGGTCTTAAGAATTGAATGAGGCCGTTCCCCAAGCCCCCCATAGTGCCATGCATCTCATTGGTTGAGTTAAAACGTGGGCGTAAGGTTCCATCAGTGCATGCGCAGACGATGTGTGTGGAATACTGGTGCGCTGGACTTCGGTTTCTAAACCTTGCATACCAACCAACCAGCTCTTGCAATATCCTTGGTCGGGTGTGGATTTCTTCCTGTTTTATGCTTGAAAAGCCAGTTGAGAAAGTAATCTCATCGTTGACTACATCCTTCCAAGGGATCTTTTTTTTAAACAGTTTTTCCTCGTCCTTCTCGTTGTCGTCGTCTTCGTCGTCGTCGTCGTCGTCGTCGTCGTAGTCGTTCTCCTCCTTGTCCTCCTCGTCCTCGTCCTCCTCCTCCTCCTCCTCCTCCTCTTCCTCCTCCTCCTCCTCTTCCTCCTCCTCCTCCTCCTCCTCCTCCTCCTCCTCCTCCTCCTCCTCCTCCTCCTCCTCCTCCTCCTCCTCCTCCTCCTCCTCCTCCTCCTCCTCCTCCTCTTCCTCGTCCTCGTCCTCGTCCTCCTCGTCTTCGTCCTCCTCCTCCTCCTCCCCCTCCACCTCCTCCTCCTCCTCCTCCTCCTCCTCCTCCTCCTCCTCCTCCTCCTCCTCCTCCTTCTCCTGCTGCTGCTGATCATTGTCACGACTCAGATTAATTCAATTTAATATACCAGTTGCTCGTTTGGGTGGCTTTGTTATTTCAGTTAATATTATTTCGCATTCAAAGTAAGAATTGTCCCACCGCATCTCCTATGTGATTCGTGAGAGACAAAAGATTAGAGTCATCATTGCTTTATTTTGTGCAAATTTAAATTACAGAGTTGGATAGGACGTAAAGCTCCATCTATCCATCTGACTGTTAGAACTGATTTGCTGAGCAAAGCACTCTGTTTTCTATTGTTAGGGGTCAGATTTTCACCGGCTTTCTCGGACGCATAATTTTTGGTGCGTGTTTCACGTTCGTTTATCGCCGTAGTGATGTTTTCTTCTGCACGTGAATTACGTTTTTATCATCCATCATTGAGCGCTGAGAGTCATAAAAGGATAGAGGATGAATAGAGTAATTAGGGACTAAAAGCTTTAACTTCTGTTAGCTTGCTGCGCGTTTTTTAAATAGTTTTGTGTTCTGTCTATTAAAAAAGTAATTAGGGACTAAAAGCTTCAATTCTGATAGCTTGCTGCGCGTTTTTAAAATAAAGCTTTGTCTTCTAAGAGAAGTAAGTTGGAGAAAACTAAGTAGCATGCTGTGCAGCTTTAAAAGTTTTTTTTGGTGTAATACTTTTTTTTCATTTTTCTTTTCATTGAATGAGAGATAGTTTTTTTGCAAGGTGTATGTCTGTATTGAGTCCATTGTTTTATGTTAAATTGAGTTTGTGGCGTGTTTGTTCTGAAATGTGATAAGTGACTGAGGAAGGTGTATGTCTGTATTGGGTCCATTGTTTTATGTTAAATTGAGTTTGTGGCGTGTTTGTTCTGAAATGTGATAAGTGACAGAGGAAAGAATTCCCTTCTTTGTTTTCTTTTTCCTGTCGGTTGTCACGAGCTTGAAACACCGACACCAACCTTGACAATCATCATCATCATCATCATCATCATCATCATCATCATCATCATCATCATCATCATCATCATCATTATCCCTCCAGGTTTACTGGAGGTCCTCACAGCTTTATCATCATATTTCTTCATTTTCTTCTTCTGCTACTGCTGTTGCTGCTGCTGCTGTTACTGCTGCTACTCCTACTGCTACTGCTGTTGCTGCTGCTGCTGTTACTGCTGCTGCTGTTACTGCTGCTACTCCTACTGCTACTGCTACTACTGCCTCTGCTGCTGCTGCTGACGACGACGACAACAACAACGATGACAGTGACGGCAATGAAGAGGAAGAAGAAGAGGAGGTGCTTCTATACGTTCTGGGCCAAAGCGACCAGAAATGACAGGAATCTGAACCAAACCGTCCATGAGAGAGAGAGAGAGAGAGAGAGAGAGAGAGAGAGTGAGTGTCTGCCTGTCTCTCTGTCTGCGTGTTAGTCTGTCAGTCTGTCTGTCTGTCTGTCAGTCTGTCTGTCTGTCTGTCTGTCTGTCTGTCTGTCCGTCCTTCCGTATGTCCGTCCTTCTGTCCGTCCGTCCGTCTGTCTGTCTGTCTTTTCGTCCGTCTGCCCGTCCATCCGTCCTTCTTTATGTCCATCCGTATATCCGTCCGTCCGTCTGTTCGTGCTTTCGTTCGTCCGTTCGTCCGTCCGTCCGCCCGTCTGTCTGACTGAAACACGTCTTCAGCAATAACCAAGTGTATCAAGAGTAGCAACTGCTTTCTTTATCACTTGGGCAACTTTTTTCAAACTTATGGCAGAGGCGCACACACGCACTGCACCTGTCTAGACAAGTCCGTTGCTAGCGACTCTCTCGTGGCCGCAACCCAGACCTTGCCCACTGGGGTCTCACAAAATATTCAGGTCGCAGCGACCCTTGAGAGGAGTCACCCTGGAACCGTGAGAAGGTGTGATGGAATCGTTACCTTATTAACGAAGCGCCTGCAACAAAGATTGCCTTCGTTGCTATCGTTGGCTCATTAAACAATGGTGTCCCCGGACTCTTCGTTCGTTGCACAATGCTATAGAGCGGGGTTAGTTCCCTTCGTTGGCTCCGATCGATTTTGTTTGGAATAATACGAAACACAAGCCCACATCGCTCTTTGAAGATCAGCTTGGTTCTGTGTTCTACTCAGTGGCGCGTTCATGTGGATCGAGAATTGACATGGCGTGATTGATGATCAAGAGACAAGGGCCCGTATTCACAACGGCGATTTATCTTTTTAACACTCGATTTATCTCCTAGCCCCGCGTTATCTTGATCGGTTAGATAAGGTACGCTCGTCAGAGGATTCTAGGTTGCGCTTTGCTA
>JAWQFJ010001377.1:22500-30000 GCA_034096865.1 Theodoxus fluviatilis
CATGTGTATGGAATTGAACTTCGAGTGTTGATGGATGTCTTAACAACTTCCCCCGTAACATTCTGCTCGTGGTGACATTGTGGTATTTCTTTTTATTTACATGTCCCGAACCAACCTCTTCCCCATAAACAGAACGAGAAAAACGCCCTATGGTGCGATATCGTATCATAGTTCCGTTATTAACCCCGCTCTCCGCCGAGACATTCAACACAGAGTTAGGGTTGTATTCGATCTTGTTCGAGTCAGCAGCGCTTTTTGTGACGACAAAAGGGATTTCCCGATAAACCGCACTTATTAAAAAGATGCATTGATGAAGAACTGTACAAGAAAGTCACACTTAGGTGTTAAGACATCCTACAACTAACAGGTGAAGTATCAGAAGTCACAAATTCTAATCCAGGTTGGCGAGGCCGCCATTTGGACGTTGTTGGACACTGCCTTTACCACGTGATAACAGGCAGGAACCATCGGATTGGCTGTTCGAGGGAGTGTCCAAGGGAGTGTCCGACGGACGTGGTGGGTCTATGCTAACCCCCATCCCCCCCCACCACCCCACCCCGGGGAAGAGTGTGTTTATCATGCAGGTTACCACGCACGCGCGTGTGTTTACGTGTGTGTGTATGTGTGTGTCTGTGTGCGTTTACGTGTGTGTGCGTGCGTGCATGCATGTGTATGTGTGTGTGTGTGTGTTTTATGTGTGTTATGTGTGTGAGTGTATAAGGTTTTTCTGTTAGTGTGCTAGTCTGTCCGCCCGCCTGCCTGCCTCTCTGTCTGTCTGCCTGCCTATATGTCTGCCTGCCTGCCTGCCTATCTGTCTGCCTGCCTGCCTGCCTATCTGTCTGCCTGCCTGCCTATCTATCTACCTGTATGTTTTGCTATGGTGAGACTCACTCACGGTGAGGTACAAGAAGCAGACGAGACTGCCTACCAAAGCTGCCAGGGTCACGCCGTGAGTTGCTGTGCTGCCAGGGTCACGCCGTGAGTTGCTGTGCTGCCAGGGTCACGCCGTGAGTTGCTGTGCTGCCAGGGTCACGCCGTGAGTTGCTGTGCTGCCAGGGTCACGCCGTGAGTCGCTGTGCTGCCAGGGTCACGCCGTGAGTTGCTGTGCTGCTGTCGATGCACTCCGGCTGTCGAGGACTGAATACAGAGGCGTCAGCTACTTTACTGAGAGCAGCTGCAGAACCTCTGTGGCGGCCTGCCTGAGAGCCTCACACTTGGCCCTCGTCATCAGCCAGCGCCCGAAGGGAACCAGGCTCTTGGCTTTGAACACCGCCTCATCCACTTCACGCCTCGCAGACTCCGCATCCTGCAGCTGCTGTCGATCCACGAAGACTGGGAAGACGCAGATGGCGTCTGGCATTCGACCTTGAAGAATGCTGGTCAGCTCCCGGGCCAGAGCGTGGCCAAAGTCCAGGACCGTCTTGCCTCCAGATTCCCCAGAAGTCTCTGAGATGATCAAAGCGACTGGAGGTGAGATGTGGGACAAGACGAGCACTGCGTCTACAGTTGGAGGGTCAATGTTCCAGAAGTCAGGGACAAGTTTCGACAACGTTGTCTGCTCCAGGAAGAAAACGGGGCCAGAGGGAAAGCAGGCTTGAATGTATTGAGAAAGACGTTTGGATGGTTTCTCTGACCTGGACCCCACTGCAACAGTTTCAATCAATACCAGAATCAACCGAGTGTTTGGTCGATATTCAGTTATTCAAAACTATCATCATCATCATCATAATCATTATTATTATCATCATCATCATCATCATCATCATCATCATCATCATCATCATCATCATCATCGTCATCATCATCGTCATCATCATCATCATCATCATCATTATCATCTTCATCATATTCATCGTCGTAATCATTATCAGCAAAAAAACCTCATCATCATCATCATCTTCATCATCATCATCATCATCATCATCATCATCACCATCATCATCATCATCATCATCATTGATATACACATCACCACCACCACGAGCATCACCATCATCATCATCATCATCATCATCATCATCATCATCATCATCATCATCATCATCATCATCATCATCATCATCATCATCATCATCATCATCAATTTAAACATCATCATCATCATCATCATCTTCATCACCATCATCATCATCATCATTATCATCGTCATTATCATCATCATCATCATCATCATCATCATCATCATCATCATCATCATCATCATCATCATCATCATCATCATCAATATTAACATCATCATCATCATCATCATCATCATCATCATCATCATCATCATCATCATCAATTTAAACAACATCATCATCATCATCATTAATATAAACACCACCACCACCACCACCACCACCAATCACAAAGATGACCACTACCACCACCACCAATCACAAATATGACCACCGGACCAACAACAACAGCAACAACATTAACAACAACAGCAACAAAGCAAGAACAAAACCACAGAAGGCACGTCAAATGTCAGCTCAATAGACGTTCGAGGGCAAAGCACCTGGTCGTGAACTTACGTACCTGACTGTTTGGGGGCTTTTCTGTCTTTTTCAGTGGGATGGTTCTGTTCCTTTGCACGAGAGGCGGTGTAGTGGGAGACCGAGGAAGTCCTCTGAGACTTAAAAATGAAGATGAAGACATGTTGTGTTGTGGCAATAACCATAAACTGAATCGTATTTTTTTACAATTACCTCCAGTACCATCACCAGCACTACCACCACCACCACCATCATATCCATTATTACCACCACCACTATCATCACCACCACCACCATTATCACCGCCACCACCACCACCACCTCCATCATCACCGCCACCACTGCCACCACCACCACCACTGCCACCTTCTCCACCATCACCTCTGTCATCACCGCCACCATCACCACTGCCACCATCACCACCACTACCACCATGTCCACAACCACTGCCACCATCTCCACCACCACCTCTATCATCACCGCCACCACCACCACCACTGCCACCATCACCACCACATCCACCACCACCATCACTGCCACCATCACCACCATCACCACCTCTATCATCACCGCCACCAGCACCACTGCTACCATCTCCACCACCACCTCTATCATCACCGCAAACACCACCACTGCCACCACCACCACTGCCACCACCCCCACTACCGCCACCACCACTGCCACCATCTCCACCACCGCCATCATCACCACCACTGCCACCATCTCCACCACCACCTCTATCATCACCGCCACCACCACCATCACTGCAACCATCACCACCATCACCACCTCTATCATCACCGCCACCAGCACCACTGCTACCATCTCCACCACCACCTCTATCATCACCGCAAACACCACCACTGCCACCACCACCACTGCCACCACCCCCACTGCCGCCACCACCACTGCCACCATCTCCACCACCACCATCATCACCACCACTGCCACCATCACCACCACCACCTCTATTATCACCGCCACCACCCCTACTGCCACCATCTCCACCACTGCCTCCATCACTACCACTGCCACCATCTCCACCATTGTCACCATCTCCACCGCCACCTCTATCATCACCGCCACCACCACCACTGCCAAAATCACCACCACCACCTCTATCATCACCACAACGACCACCACTGCCACCAACTCCACCACTGCCACCATCTCCACCACCAGCTCTATCATCACAGCTACCACCACCACTGCCACCATCATCATCACTACCTCTATCATGACAGCCACACCACCACTGCCACTATCATCATCACTACCTCTATCACCACCGCCACCACAACCACTGCCACCATCACCACCACTGCCACAATTTCCACCCCTTCCACCGTCACCACCACTGCCACCATCCCCATCACCACATTTATCATCACCGTCATCACCACCACTGCCACCATCTCCACCACCACCACCATTTCTACCACCACCTCTATGATCCCCGCCATCACCACCACTGCTACCATCTCCACCACCACCACCATTTCCACCACCACCTCTATCATCCCCGCCATCACCACCACTGCTGCCATCTCCACCACCACCACCATTTCCACCACCACCTCTATCATCCCCGCCATCACCATCACTGCTACCATCTCCACGACCACCTCTATCATCACCGCAAACACCACCACTGCCACATCACCATCACTGCCACATCACCACCACTGCCACCATCTCCACCACTGCCACCATCTCCACCACTGCCACCATCTCCACCACCACTGAAACCACCACCACCACCCCAACCACCACCACCATCTCCACCACTGCCACCATCTCCACCACCACCTCTATCATCATCGCCGCCATCACTTTTATTACCATCATTACAGCTACCACCACTGATACCACCGTCATCAGCGCCACAACAATTGCTGTCAGCAATATCACCACTACTGCCACCCCACCATCACTACCACCATTATTACGTAATCACCATCGCCACCAATACCACCACCACCATTTCCATCACATCACCACAACCACTAACTACTATCATCAACACAATCACCTCCACCTCTACCACAGTAACTACCACTGTTACCCAACCAAAAAACTACCACCATTATTACGTTATCGCAAACGCCACCAATACCACCATTACTATATCCATCACAACACCACAACCACCAATTACCATCATCAACACAATCACCACCACCTCTACCACAGTTACTACCACCGTCACCACAACCATCACCACCACAGCAACCACAATCACTAAAACCACCATCAGTACCACTACTACCATCATTACAACCACCACTACTACAGTTACCATTACCATCAAAACCATTACCACTATAGTCACCATCACAACCAGCACTACCGCAACTATAACAGCCACAATCCCTTAGCATTACCGTATTATTACAGCCACTACTGCCACCACCATTATCACCACCTCCTCCACCACTACTCCATCACCACATCCATCCATGCAGCTCTTAATTATCCATCTCCCAATTTTTGTCAATCCTTACTTATCAGCAGCATTTCATACGATCAGTTTATTCATTGGTTTGTGAGTCTATTGTGCGTTAGTGAATGCATGCACTCATCTGTCCATGCATCATCCAACCATCCATTCATCCACCAATCCATCTATTCATCCATTCATCCATCCATCCATCTATCCATTGATCCCTCCATCCCATCATCGATTTATCCACTAATCCATTCATCCATCCATCCATCAATCCATCCATCCATTAATCCACCAATCCATCCATCAGTAATATACAACATAGCCATTCCGGTTCATTAATCAACACTTCTAATTGGCCAACTGTTTACTTTATAATTAAAAAAATGCTTCGAGTTTTCACGTTTTAGTCGAGAGCATGAGGGAGGGAGAGCGAGAGCATGGTGGCTGGTCGAAGCCAGTGACAGCAGCGCGTAAGTTGGCAACCAGCTCAACAAATAATTACACCATGAGCGTTATTTCAGCTCATCTATTTTTACACCAGCCAGGAGTGCTTCAGAGAGACCCAAGCACTCTTTTTAGTGTGCACGTAACAGATGCACAATTCGATGTGCAGCAAAAAAAGGAGGGGGTGGTCGAGCATTTCTGGAGGGGTGATCTCATGCATGTCACACGGCGAATTTTGAGGAGGCGGTGAATAAGGGCCTTTATCATCCTGGCGACAAGGTAGGCGTAATATTGGAAACGGTTTTGGCCGCGCTAGAAAAATAACATCGTGCGTAGCATGGGTCAAGCGGAATAGTGCTCACAACGAGCACGGAGAGGTGAGGTTCCCATGAACTGAGACAGTGGGGTCCGTGCAAGTGGCGGGCGAGAGGATCACGGGAGATGGGAGAAGGGGGTGAGGAAAGAGGAAATAGGGGCAGACAGAGGTAGAGCGCCAGAGGGTGAGGAACTATGGTGCTGGTTTCTGGAGAACCTGAGCTTTCTAGGTTGGAGAGTCAGGGAACGCTGTGTGGCCCACAGTGGAGACGTCTCGTGCCGAGTCTCGACCAGGATAGAAATTACCTGCTGTCGTGCAGGGTGAGAGAGCGGGAGGGCTAGGAGCTACGGTGTTGGTTTCGAGGAGGAGAGCCGGATCTCAGAGGAGATTTCTCGGATGTGAGAGCGCGACCAACGGGAGTGGGCGACATGCGGTCGTGTCGAGGAAGGAGGTTTTTCCCAGTGAGTACAAATTGACGTGGAGTCGGTGGGGTTGGATAACTCTGTATTTGTTAACTGGAAGTACATTCTACTTGTGCCTGGTTTGACGGGTGTGTGTATCCGTATGGCATAACGATTCTCTGAGGACAGTGGTGAAATTACGCTCAACTTTGTTCCAATTTGGGATTTGGTATTTGATGTTGTGAACTGCGGGAGGTGGAAATGCAACGTCACTTTGTATATGTATGATTTGTTCGCATGTTTGCGTAGTGTTCAATTTGTGCGCGGTTTGTCTAACGCGTGCAGGGGAATTTGATTTCCGGTTTAGGCCTGCAGTTGTAAAAGCGTTTGATAGGGGAAGGCATATCCCTCTTGAAGCTGTATTGTTGTTCCGCGATGTGATTTTTCTCCCGTTGCAGGTTTGGAATTTGGGAATTTGGAGAGGGTTGTGAAGTTATATCCATGTACCCTGTGTTGGGCGAAGTCTTGGATAGGGTTTTGTGTTTGGGTGTGTCGGTATGACAAATGATTTGTATTTTTGTTGATGTTTTGATTGTGGGTCGGTGTGGCCACGGGTTAAAAGAATTTTTGGTCAATTTGGTTGAAGTTGTGATTTAGAATTGTATATTGAAAATATGGACAAGACAAGTGGAATTCTGGTTTAGTTTAGTATTGTTTTGTGGGAGTGGATTGTCTTGATGATCACTGCTTGGATGCTGGTGTGGCAAGGTTCATGCTAGTGATTTGGATTTTTGGTTGTTTGTTGATTTGGATAGTGGTGGTGTAGGTCATGATAGTGATGGTTAACTGTGGTGTACCCTAGGATTGTGTTAAGTTGGATATTGTTGTGATTTGAGGATTTGATTGATGGTATTGTCATGTATTGAGACTGGCTTTTGGGGAGAGTTGAGATGTTGTTGGTTGAGGTGGTTTTCTTATGTGGGTTAGATTTTGAGTGAGTGTGGTTGAGTTGAGGAGGATGTTGGGTTGTTGAAGAAAAGGAATTGTTTTGGTTTTATGATATGTGTTTTTTTTATGATTGAATGTGTACTTTATTGATGGGTTGTGTTAGAGTTTTGTAAAAATAAATTGAATTGTTAATTTATTTGCGTGTTGTGCATTGTATCTTTTGATTGGATGTTATGTCCCTCTCGGAAAAAGTCCGAGTAGGAAGGGACCCGTGACAATGCAGGCAGTATTTCGCCAGCCCGAAGTGATAGAGCTGTTTGGCTTTGAAGACGTGCACGCTCTGGCCACGCATACATGGAAAGGCATATGAGCCAGAAGAGCACACATATCTTTCAGTAGTCATGGCATCAACCAATACTCTATTGCACAATGCAGGAGGCTTGCTTGGTCTACTGGGAATTC
>JAWQFJ010001377.1:35000-40000 GCA_034096865.1 Theodoxus fluviatilis
AAGAATAAAAAATGAAAATAGAAGAATTAATGAAAAAGAAAGATAGGCAGAAAAAGACAGTGAGAGTGAGAGAGAGAGAGAGAGAGAGAGAGAGAGAGAGAGAGAGAGAGAGAGAGAGAGAAAGGGGGGGAAGAGGGAGAGGGAGAGGGAGAGGGAGAGAGAGAGAGGGAGGGAGGGAGTGAGAGAGGGAGGATGAGGAGACAAATGGAAGACTAGAGAGTCAGGGTTATGTGAGCTCCCATTATATGATTACATGGCTTGAAAAGGCAAGGATCACATGCATATTTTTTCTAACAAGAAAATAGAACTTACCGAATCGCAATGTTTGATGAACGGCATTTCACCAGATTCAGTTTCAGGCCAAGGCTGACTGCGTCACGAATGTTGGGATTCACGAATACTCAGGAAAAGTTAAACCAATAAAGAGCCGTCACAAGATGCCTGTCACCGTCTGAGCAACTTGGAGAGAACCACCCCTAAGCATGAAGCACGAGTCAATGCCCGTCGGGAGCGAAGCTTGCAGGGGGGCTGACTAAGTTACGAGTCAGTCGGTCGATTCGTTGCGGAGCGACAGTAGTGTATTACGTGTCTGTGCTGCATACTTGTTTGCACTTGCTTAGAGTGGCGGTTGGCTGTTGCACTGCAAGGCAGGTTTCCCCTTCCCCACGGCCCATACGCATGAGAGGGAGGTAACGACTTTCTGTGTGAGTAAGTGTCAACTATTCGAGTGAAATCACTACCTGGGGATTCATGAATCGAAAGTGATGGTTACTTCGCGAGTGACGAAGTAGTCAAACAACCCAAATTCTACTCCAGCCAGGACCCGTGAGTACAGCAGTAGTTACAACGAGTTTAGCCGCGATTGGTGTCTTCGGTTCGTGCAGAAAACGCTGTATATTGGGATACTTGAAATTCATCCAAAGGAATTGTAAGCTATGACAGCACTTATTTCTCAAAGCTGTATGTTGAATGCATCAACAGTTCGTGTAAGCTTCTACATTCTAAAAATGGAAATGTGGGTCGGTGCTCATAAGCGCCGAAGCGTCTGCTTACAATGTGTACAAACCTACTTTTATCTGATATCATGAAAAGGGTACATTTATATTGCATTTTTGTTATGAAAACACTGTTTAGATTAAATTGCTATATTTTTGTAAATAAGGAAATGTGTGTCGACGTACGCCAACTGTCAACTGTAGACAATTTTGTCCAAAATATTAGGCCTCGATCAATTTCAATCAATTCAAGGGACATAATTCGTAGAGCAAACGTATGAGCTATGTCGAGATCGAGTCAAACAGAGTTATCTTTTCCTACTTCAGGGAAACAATGGCACGTCGCTTACAAAACCTGTGAAAGACACGACTGTTTTTGGAGCAGAAAGTTTGTTGTTTCTACAGTGGTGATCTCCTGCTGTGTGAAGAACTGCCACAATAGGCATGACAGAGAGAAAGATCGACGTTTTTTGTCGTACCGCGTGTTGCAACGCGAAAAGGCAAGGAAATGCTGGATCTCACAACTCAAAGGCGCCGTGAGTGGATCGCTCAACTGAACCTGAAGTCACTCACTTTTGACACTAAGGCAGATCGATTTGTTTGTTCGGATCACTTTGTAAATGGTGAGAATTTGTTATGTTTTGCGTTTTGTAACTTAACAAATACTAGAAAAGACGGAAAGAGAGTATGCAGGACAGATTACAGGGGAGAAAGAAAGGCCAAGATGTCGCAGAGACTAACAACAGTGTTTTGTTCTGTTACCTGATTTGACTTTTTGATACTACAAAACAGCAATATCAATTGCATCAATATTCAATGTTTGTTCAATCTGATTGGACCGGTACAAATCTGGGTCGACGTTTTGTGAATAGGCCTCGTTCGCAGCGACAACTTACAAGTGACCGTGAAATAGGACGGTGTACGATGAGATTTTACCCTGGGAGTAAACAAAATAAGTTTATTTCAGACCATTTTTGGTGATACGTCTTACTGAAAATAGTTTGCGTAATGACAACCTTTATTTTGTGTGTACATGCAAACGTGTATGTGTGTAAATGTGCATGTCTAGAAGCACGGTGGGTGATGGCTTGGGATAGGCAGGCATGACAGGGAGCGAGTACAGCGGCGAGAGCTGTAAATGTATCATTCTCCCTTACCTCCCTCTCTATGGAGGCAGTGCAGACAGTGAAGACAGGCAGGCAGACAGGCAGGCAGGCAAGCAGGCAGGCAGGCAAGCAGGCAGGGAAACAGAGAGACAGACAGACAGACAGACAGACAGACAGACAGACAGACAGACAGACAGACAGACAGACAGACAGGCAGAAAGACAGACAGACAGACCCTTTGTCCTTTGCTTCAGCTTTTCTCTCAGCAATGCACACATCCACGCATATCTGTGTACCTGAGAGACAGAGAGAGAGAGAGAGAGAGAGAGAGAGAGAGAGAGAGAGAGAGAGAGAGCAGCAGCAGGCGTTTACTTCAATCAGAGACACTATAATATATAGTATACCATACTATCTCTGCTTCAATAAAAGATCCTGCATACTCTCTTTCCGTCTTTTCTAGTATTTGTTAAGTTACAAAACGCAAAACATAACAAATTCTCACCATTTACAAAGTGATCCGAACAAACAAATCGATCTGCCTTAGTGTCAAAAGTGAGTGACTTCAGGTTCAGTTGAGCGATCCACTCACGGCGCCTTTGAGTTGTGAGATCCAGCATTTCCTTGCCTTTTCGCGTTGCAACACGCGGTACGACAAAAAAACGTCGATCTTTCTCTCTGTCATGCCTATTGTGGCAGTTCTTCACACAGCAGGAGGTCACCGTTATAGAAACAACAAACTTTCTGCTCCAAAAACAGTCGTGTTTTTCACAGGTTTTGTAAGCGACGTGCCATTGTTTCCCTGAAGTAGGAAAAGATAACTCTGTTTGACTCGATCTCGACGGAGCCCATACGGTGTTGCGTGTTTGCAAACGATTAAAAGTTTTTCGGAAGTGTATGTCCAGAAATAACCTATGCACCTACTCCTCAAGATATACAATTGAGCACTCGAACAGCAAATACTTCCGTGTACGTACACTTTTCCATTCTCGAACCCTGAGAAGCACATTGCAAGCACTGTTATCTCTGAACACCAGCCCAACTCGTACTGTCTCCGCCATTTCGGCTCATCCGGATCACTGCAGCGGGAAGCATCGAGGGAGCTCCGGACCTCCCTCGGCCTCCCGCCTTCACGGCGAGTGTGCCCTTATGAGCGAGGAACGTAGGAAACGCCTATCCCTCGCGATTCTCTCGAGATTTTGGGCCAAAAAAACGCGCCCAAGGCTAGACTGTGGTTTATCCCGAACGCTAAAGCTCGACCTATTTACATATGCATGAGATGACGTTTTCACCTGCCAAATCTCGTGATTTAACAATGCCCCGCAGAAATGACTTTTCCCCGCCTACTCTTGTTATTTTAACTGTGATTTGTCGGCTGTAACGGTGAGCATTTCGTGAAATCTCGGACCCAAAGGCTGTTGTCTTTGTTGCGTGTGATTTCACAAACATTTTAAGAGGAAAGTATAATTTGATCGGGTATAAAGGCTGAAATGGTCGTTGTAACCAACATTTCCGGACACTGTACCTGAGGTACTCTGTCCGATCGGACAGAGTACCTCAGTTTGAAATCTCGGCATTTGAACGAGAACGAGACCGCACACGCCACTACGCTTGACTGACTTCGCACGCCCGGGGAGTTATGCTAAGATCCGGCCGCGATAATGTATCTGCGTATTGTGACAAACGTCTTGCTCGGTGGTACTGTACTCCATGCACCTTAACGGTCCGCGTGATTCGGGTGTAATCTTAAGCTAAACAACGTTTATTGGCGCTGCTGAAATGGTCGAAGTCGGAAACATTCCGAACGTCGTTTAGCTTAAGATTAAACCTGAATCACGCGGACCATTACGGCCTCTACACACGTACCGGTTGTCCCCCGGTTTTGCTGCCAATCCGGTCCCGGTTGACTCATTTGCATACAATCCGGCCCGGTTCTTGCCCGTAGGGCAAGCTCTATTCTCCGACCCGGTTTCGACCAATTCGTATGCCGGGCGACGCGAGAACGACGAGAATCTCGCGACAGTTGCCAATTTAAATGGCGGAGATGGCTCCGCTTCGCACAGAAAACGGTGTATTTGGGGGATACTAAAACCCCATCCAAAGAAAATGTAAGCCATGAACAGCATTAATTTATCAAAGCTGTATGTTGAATGCATCAATAGATCATGAAAGCTCATACATTTTACAATTCGCAATGCAGGTCAATGCACCTTCACGCGAAAGCATCTGTCAGTGTCAGCGGCTTTCGTTGCGTGCATGTTCGCACAGAAAACGCTGATTTTTGGGGATAATAGAAACCCTTCCAAAGAAAATATAAACCAAGAACAGCATTATTTATCAAAACTGTATGTTGAATGCATCAATAGGTCGGGAAAGCTCCTATATTTTAAAATCCGACAGGCAGGTCACACGCATAGACTACACTTCGAAGCGTCGTTGCCATAGCTCGGCGAAGGGACGTAACTCTAAATTCTGACCTCGCTTCGCGTAAATGAAAATCGCCTGAGTTCGCGGTCTCGGTGTAATCGTTGCGTGTGGTTGTCAACCCGATTTTTACACGCACGGTCAGACCGGATCGGGAGCAAAATCGGCTTGAAAACCGGTACGTGTATAGGCGCCTTTAAGGTGCATGGAGTACAGTGCCGCCGAGCAAGACGTTTGTCACAAAACGCAGATACATTAACGCGGCCGGATCTTAGTATAACTCCCTGGGCGTGTGAAGTCAGTCAGGCGGAGTGGCGGGTGCGGTCTGAGCTGAGCGCTATCATCGGTATGTCACGTGACTGTAAGGACGAGATTTCAAACTGAGTACTCTGTCCGATTGGACAGAGTACCTCAGGTACAGTGTCCGGAAATGTTGGCTACAACGACAATTTCAGCGGTAATAAGGTGACCACGGACG
>JAWQFJ010001377.1:52500-55000 GCA_034096865.1 Theodoxus fluviatilis
GGAGAAGGAGGAGGAGAAGGAGGAGGAGGAGGAGGAAGGAGGAAGGAGGAGGAGGAGCAGGGGGAGGGGGAGGGGGAGGGGAGGAGGAGGAGGAGGAGGAAGAAGAAGAGGAAGAGGAAGAGAAAGAAGAATAGGAAAAATGGAAGATTAGAGAGTCAGGGTTATGTGAGCACCCATTATATGATTACACGGCTTGAAAAGGCAAGGATCACATGCATATTTTTTTTAACAAGAGAATTAAACTTACCAAATCGCAATGTTTGATGTTGAACTGCACTTCACCAGATTCAGTTTTAGGCCAAGGCTGATCGCGTCACGGACGTTGGGATCCACGAATACTCAGGAAAAGTTAAACGAATAAAGAGCCGTCACAAGATGCCTGTCACCGCCTGAGCAACTTGGAGAGAACCACCCCTAAGCATGTAGCAGGAGTCAATGTGCCCCCGTCGGGAGCGAAGCTTGCAGGGGGGCTGACTGTACGAGTCAGTCGGTCGATTCGGGGCGGAGCGGCAGTAGTGTATTACGTGTCTGTGCTGCTTACTTGTTTGCACTTGCTTAGAGTGGCGGTTGGCTGTTGCACTGCAAGGCAGGTTTCCCCTTCCACACGGCCAGTACGCATGAGAGGTATCGTCTCTCTCTGTGAGTAAGTGTCAACTATTCAAGTGAAATCACTACCTGGGGATTCATGAATCGAAAGTGGTGATTACTTCGCGAGTGACGAAGTAGTCAAACAACCCAAATTCTACTCCAGCCAGGACCCGTGAGTACAGCCGTAGTTACAACGAGTTTAGCCGCCATTGGTGTCTTCGGTTCGTGCAGAAAACGCTGTATATTGGGATACTTGAAATTCATCCAAAGGAATTGTAAGCTATGACAGCACGTTTTTCTCAAAGCTGTATGTTGAATACATCAACAGTTCGTGTAAGCTTCTACATTCTAAAAATGGAAATGCGGGTCGACGCACCTACACGCCGAAGCGTCTGCTGACATTGTGTACAAAACTAGTTTTATCTGACACCATGAACACGATACGTTTAAATTGCATTTTCTGTTATGAAAACACTGTTCAGATTAAATTGCTATATTTTTGTAAACGAGGAAATGTGTGTCGACGTACGCCAGGGTTTCACGAGTATGGTGGTGGAAAAGTGCGAACTGAGGCAGCAACAAAGAAGACGAGATAGAATAGTGACCGAACGAATCAACTTGATTCGTTCGATTATGAAGAAATCAACGCTTAATTTATATTTCATCGCCATTGAATATTGTTAATTGCAGATGAGTTGGACGAGGACTTGAATGTGCACATAATGTGTTGCCTGTCAAAAAGCAGACGACAGCCAAAGACGCTTGCGCATGCGCATATGGGGCGGGATTCCAGAGATTGCCCCTACATAGGGCGCGTTTGTTAGGCCCAAAATCTGGAGAGAATCGCGAGGGCTAGGTGTTGCCTACGTTCCTCGCTCAAAAGGACGCACTCGCTGTGAAGGCGGGAGGCCGAAGGAGGGCCGGTGTGACATCGCCGATGGTAACTTCATCGCGCATGGTTCTGCGCATGCGTCAAAACCGAAAGTGACGCGTGTATCGCGCCTTGTTCAAAGGTGATGTGCCGCGAGACTTTAGATTTTGTGTTTTTCGGTCAATAAATGAACACATTGACCGAAAAACACAAAATCTAAAGTCTCGCGGCACATCACCTTTGAACAAGGCGCGATACACGCGTCCCTTTCGGTTTTGACGCATGCGCAGAACCATGCGCGATTAGTTACCATCGGCGATGTCACACCGGAGCTCCTTCGATCCTTCCCGCTGCAGGGACCAGGGTGAGCCAAAATGGCGGCGACAGTGCGAGTTGGGCTGGTGTTCGGAGAGAATAGTGCCTGAAATGTGCTTTTCAGGGTTCGAGAATGGAAAAGTGTAAGTACAAGGAAGTATTTGCTGTTCGAGTGTTCATTTGTATATTCAGAGGAGTACGTGTATTGGCTATTTCTGGACATACACTGCCGATAAATTTTTATCGCTTGCAAACACGCAACACCGTATACGTACGCTCTATGAGTTATGTCCCTTGAATTGATCTAAATAAATCGAGGTCTAACATTTTTGACAAAATTGTCTACAGTTGAAACCGGGTTGCTTTTTTTTTTCGTTGAAAATGTTCCCATGCCATTCGATATGACACCATGGTGTGTTCTATCAGGCAACTTCTTCACCGACTCTGGTGCCTGGACGCAGCCATGTTCTTCCGCCTTGCGAGATGATTGGCCGCTTTGTTAGCTGTAGGAGCGTCTCACTCGCCCTCGACTAGCCATTCAGGGAGAATCTCGAGATTTGGGGCCAAACAAACGCGCCGGTAGCCTATTTTGAGTGCTGAGGGCGTGACGTCAGCCCAAGGGAGAGTGTCATATCCTAAAACGTAGAGCGTGACCTACTTGCATATTATTAACATGACGTGTTCACCCGCCAAATATTGTGATTGGACAATGCCTCGCAGAAATGA
>JAWQFJ010001377.1:60000-67500 GCA_034096865.1 Theodoxus fluviatilis
GCGTGCATCACCTTCAACCTCAAAAGAAACTTTGTCGACAATCATGCGTCTTTAAGCACTATCCAAAGCTGCCCGCGATTGACAGAACCAAATGCCTTCCTATATCGACAAAGGCGACGTACAGTTTCCCACGTCTGCCTCCGTATACACATTTCAAGATCATACTATACAATGTAAAGATATGATCTATGGTTGAATGGTGGGATCGAAATCCGCCTTGTTCGACACATATCTTGTTTTCTTGCTCCATCCACACCCGCAGACGTCTCGCTATAATGTTTGTGAAAATCTTGCTCATTGCTCTCAGCAACGAGATACCTCTGTAATTATCAGGATTAAGCACATCTCCCTTCTTGTGCAAGGGGATGATAACATATCGTGACCACGCAGAGGAAAAATAATGGATACCAAAAAGAGCATTGAACAATTTAGTTTTTGAAAAGGGATGATTTTTTTCTCCAGCTACCTTGAAACACCCACCAGGTAAACCATCTAGACCAGGCGCGTTTGCAGGCTTTAATCTAATAATGGCACTTCTCACTTCTTCACTAGTAATGATCGAATCCAACGTCTCATGACACACTAGTTCGCCAAAATCTGGTTCATCACATACTAGGCTATCATCGGCCTGGAACATTGTTTCAAAGTGATAATTCCGTGTACTGATATTAGTGTCTGGTTGGTGGGTTGGGCGTCTCGTGGAGCCCTTAACAATGGCCCAGAACGACCGAGAATCGTGAGAGAAATAGAGAACGAACGAACGAACGCTTTATTTCGTTAGGCCACCGGCCCATTGAGAGAGAGAGAGAGAGACAGAGAGAGAGAGAGAGAGAGAGAGAGAGAGAGAGAGAGAGAGGAGAGAGAGAGAGAGAGAGAGAGAGAGAGAGAGAGACACACACACACAGATACATGAAACACATACGGGCAGAGAGACATAGAGGCAGGCACACACAAATGTATACAGAGTGACAAAGTGGAAACATTTATTGAGGAGGAGAGGGAGGAGGACAATATCTGGGGGAAATGCATAGGGAAAAACGAACAATGGAATACACATGCAACAGTGAGGTGGAATTGAAGCGTAGGGATGACATGGGGATGATCTGCTCAGTGCGGAGTATCACTCATTCATATCTTTTGTCCTACAGGCAAGATTGGTGGCGTCTGGACATTGAGCTGACGAATGCGAGAGACAACTTTGACTACATCCATGAGTTTTGCGACCGAGTCGATGACCAGCTCAGCCACTTGCTGTCACCGAAAAGTTGTTTCTCAGAAGCTTTCTTGGTGCTCCGTGACGCAAACACAATCATGATGGACGTCGCATCATCGAAGGAGGATTACGCGACTATGGACTACAAGACAGCCCTGACTACCAACAAGGGTCTTGTGACGTCAAGCTCCAGTGGAATGGAGACCATATGCCACTACTTGTACAAGAAGAAGCCCATGGACTCCTCCATCAGCGAAAGACCCCCGGAGTTACAGCCCCCTTTGGATGAAATGCAGACTCTGAAGCTGTCAGAGAGCGCTCGTCTGCAATTCAAACGCTGGGATACCGGCAGCCCTGGAACTCGGAAGAGGACAAACAGGATGGCCCAGGAGGAAGGGGACAAGAAGAGAGAGGGAGATGAAGGTTTCGATCCAAATGACAGCACGCGTTATGTCGAGAAGATCTGGTGCGACTACTCAAGAAGTCTGGGGGAGTACGTTTCCTGCTTTAGCAAGATCGAGAGGGGAGGAGCCATATACTACGGCATCGCGGAGAGAGATGGCCATACGGGGTACGCTCCTGAAGGACTTCCACTCAATGACGGCATGGTCGAGGCCATCAAAGAGGGACTCTGCCACAGAATACGTCATGACATGCTGTGGATCCAAAGAGACCCGGGCAGCAGCGACGGCTACAAGGAGCTCAAGCCAGACGACATCCGGTGCCAGGCAACCCCAGACCAGGACCAATGCCACTTTGCCGTGGACTTCATCAAAGTCCAAGATCGAAGATCAGGCGAATCCAAGTACGTCCTCGAAGTACGAGTGGCTCCTTTCAACGGCGTAGTTTTCTACGACCCCAAGGGGCCGGAATCCTACAGGATGCAGGAGGAAGGAGGACAGTTCCAACCTGTCCGCGTGAGAAAAGGGGAGTGGCTGGACAAGATACGTGAGTATGGATGGTGCTCCAAGCACAAAATCAGCAAAGAAACGCTATGCGCGGAGTGTGTCTCTGAACAAAAAAAGTAACCAACTGCGAGGTTGTTTGGTTTTGTTTTCACGTAGAAAATTTTCAGAGGCTGGACATCTTAGCCGCTTGAGAGACCAATCCGTCTCCTTGTCTCACCTATTCCATCCGGAAGACCACCGTTCTATACGAGACCCTGAGAGGAACAGACAAGAGAAATGGTGGATCACAGGCGGGGAGTAAACCCTGCATGAACCATATGCAAACAGCTTTCTGTTCTAGGAGACACATCGTGAAAACAGCAGAGCGTCAGAACAGATCAGAGACGCATTGTGCGAGAAGGCCTTCGTGTGAGAGTTGAAGTCACTTTTTCCATTTCCACAGAGAAACGTTCCACAGAGAAACCTTCCACAGAGAAACCTTCCACAGAGAAATATTTTTGTCTTGACTTTGTGTTGGCCCTGCTGACAGTCCGTGTACCAAACTTCTGTCCAAGAAATGAAAAAATCATTGTTTATTTTTTTTAAAATCTGAAGCTGTAATTTGAAGCCTTCTGGTACGAACTATTACCCTGAAAAAGCAGAAGCTATTTGATGTAGTGGGTAGAGCACAACAGGTGCGTTAGGGAAAAGGATCGAGAACACAGACGAGCATGGTCGACATGACGTCACGAGACTGGCAGACTTTGCTTTGTGAGAACCGCACCTTAAGTTTGACTCCAGGTACTGGTGTACTCGTGCATTCTACAAGAGTAACCACCTCGTACACAACGTCATGAAGACCAAAGAACTTGGAGCTGTAAACCCAATTTGAAGGGTCCTGGAACCCACTCTTGTAGAATAACTCCGAGTGTTCGTTTGAGGATTAGAGAGCCATACACTTATCTGTATTTTTGCTTATTTGTGTAGTACTTCAACGGCGAAAGAAAACAGTTCACTGTACATTCCTTCCTGAACACAACCAGGTGACCATGATGCTTCACACCATTGCCCTCAAGGCTATGTGCTATATGACAAGAGAAGGAGAACTTAGGAGGTTGGAGGTTCTCGGAAGCACTTCATAGGAGTCTTGAACGAGGTATTGTTTGACACTTTGTGGCAATTGTTCCGTCAACTCCTTGTTGCCTCATTACATAGATCCTTCAGCTGGCCAGCCCGATACTTGTTTGTGGCTCGCTAGATGACCTTGATATTCTGGAGAAGAGTCCGAGTCATAATTGCTTAAACAGGATTAGTCTTGTACGTCTATGGCTTGTTTTCCACTGGAAAGACACTGACCAGCTGGGAGGTCATCGCGAAACTGCCGTTACTTTGCTCTGCTGCCTTCAGAACTGAAGAAGAGAACCATGTGGAATTCCGGTTGGACTTGTGCCCTTCGAACGCTTCTTTTCAAAGCGCTCAGAAAGCGCAAACCTCCGCTAAGGCACCCAACAGCGGTGGAGGAATCAGCACCTCTTCCATGGCCTGTGTAATCCAGGCAGCATGTTCTGCTAGCCTGATCTGACGCCACGAAGTTTAGTTCATTCTAGCGCCTGACAGCGGTCTCCGAGTGTGGAAGGCCCACGCCGGCTTGCAGCACATGCTGGCCTACAGCCCAGGGCGACACAGTTTATCTTGGTGGTTGTAACTCCAGAATGAGATAGCAGGTAACCTCCAACATTTACTGGAATGTTCCTGGGGTCAAACCCTTACCTTGCACCAAAGTTCACCAGGATCCTTGTTGAACTTTTGGGGTTATTTTGCCGAAAAACGAACGAACGAACTGACTGACTGACTGACTGACTGACTGACTGACTGAAATACATAACCTCCCTGGCGGAGGTAAGTGTAGCTGCGAGCCAACAGCCTGTACTCTATGTGGTCTGTAGTGATGGCCGGCACCCATTAGCTTTTTTTTAAATATGTGAATGGTCCAAAATGTTGGACGTGTTGAAACAGCAAAATTCACTTCGAGCGCAGGATGTGTTGAAGGAGTTTCGCCGCCATGACACTGACCACTGGCTGGACACTGACCACAGGCTGGACACTGCCGCTGTAGCGACACGATGTTGCTTGTGATGCACTTCCCGTGTGAATTTCAGGGGATGAAGTTCCCCCAAAAACAATTTCCTTAAAGAGGACATGATAAAGATCGTTAGTATTGTTAGTGAATTTTATATCAAATTATGTTGAATTTTTTTTTAATACCGATGTATAATGGAAATAATCACCACGACAGCACTGTTCTCTTCACATTAAAAACCTGCCGATGCATTACGGTCTGTGACGTAGTAAGCTGTTCGCGTAGTGAGCTAGCCGGCTTTTCCAGTTCGATGTACTCTCTGACCCAAACTTTCCCCAGAATAAAAGCGCACAAGCGAAAACTAAATAGAAGAATGCTTACGTTCAGTTAGGACAATTTGTTCCTGTTTGACCACTTCGAAAGTAGTGAAATTTTACCTTTTCTCGTTTGTCACGGTTGGGGTGGGTGGAAGGTGGCTCGATCCCCAACCGGATAGTAAAAAAAAGGGAAATTCCTTCCTCAGTCACTAATCACATTTTAAAGACAAAGACGCCACAAACCGAATCCGACGTAAAAAAAACAACCAATCAATTACATATACATCTTTCATACAAAACTCTCATGAACTGAACATACAAATGAAAATGAAAAGAAACAAAAACATTTTAAGAAATACAAAAACCTTTTTAAAAAAACGCCCAGTGGGCTCAACACTACAGTTCTTGGTCCAATTCATTTTTCTAATCTATCAATCCAACTCCTCTAGTAACTGAAAATAAACAACATTGTTACAATGGATTGGATGGATCGAGTCTCACGGCCCATCAGCCTTGGTAGGCCATGTAAGGCCATTGGGCACGAAAATCACCAGAACAGTCCAGAGCAAACGCTAACCAAGCCACGGTGTTCCCAGGTATTCGCCTCTCACAAAACGCGCAGAGAGACGCGGTGGGTCAGCACCTACCCCGAACCCACAGGGAAAACATTATTACTTATAAGAAATCTTTATTAAAAGAAACGCCCACACGGGCTTACATAAATCAAGCTCTTAGTTTATCATCTTTCTCTCCCCCCTTTCCGTCTCCTCTATTTATAGGCGAGGTTGAACGCCAAGAATAAAAAACTATGCACCAGAAAAACGTTCTGCACGAGCCGCTGCAGAACCAAAAACACTAAACACGTGCAAAACGCTCTGAAAAAGCGCAGTCAGCAAGTGCTGACAGCGCATAACTCTTAAAGGCGTATCATCTCTGAGACAAAATTCTCTATAATATCTTAAAAGCAAAAAAAATATTAAACAGAGTCGTGATGATGATGATGGTGATGATTACGACGACGACGAAGATGATGATCAAATGATAATGATTCTTACTATAAATTATAAAAAGACACATAATATGGAAAACATTATTATAATGTGTTGATGGTTTGGATGGTGATTTCAATGCTGGTGACTTTCATGATGACGAAGGTGATGATAGTGTCGACGGCGATGACGATGACAGCGGCGGCGGCAACGATGACGGCGATGATGAGGATGATGATGAGGAGGAGGAGGAGGAGGACGACGACGACGACAAGGAAGACAAGGAAGAGGAGGAGGAAGAGGATGCAAATGATGCTTTCTTTTTCTGCTGTATTTTCTTCCCAACAAAATATCTCTTAAAACACACACACACACACACACACACACACACGCTGGCACGCACGCACGCACACACATACATACACACAACAAACACACACACACACAAAACACACACACACACACTCTCACACACGAAACACACACACAAAACACACACACACACACACGCACGCACACACGAAAAACACACACACGAAACACACACAAAACACACACACATGTACGTGCGCACGCGCATACATACACACACACACATACACACACACACACACACACTGGCACGCACGCACGCACACACATACATACACACAACAAACACACACACACACAAAATACACACACACACTCTCACACACGAAACACACACACAAAAAACACACACACACACACACGCACGCACACACGAAAAACACACACACGAAACACACACAAAACACACACACACATGTACGTGCGCACGCGCATACATACACACACACACACATACACACACACATACACACACACACACACACACACACACACAGAGCAGCAGTAGCAGGAACAGGAGCAGCAACAGTAGAAATAGGAGTAGTAGTAATACTAGCAGCAGCAGTTGTTATTGTCGTAATGTGGTAGTAGTAGTAGTTGTTGTTGTAGTTATCGTTGTTGTTGTGGTGGTGGTAGTAATGCTGGTGGTGGTGGTGGTAGTTGTAGTAGCAGTAGTTGTTATTGTGGTGGTGGTATTGGTGGTGTGGTGGAAGTAGTAGTTGTTGTAATAGTAGTAGTAATTGTCGTGGTGATGGTGATGGTAGTTGTAGTAGTTAATGTTGTGGTGGTGATGGATGTTGTAGTAGTTAATGTTGTGGTGGTAGTGGTAGTTGTAGTAGTAGTAGTAGTAGTAGTAGTAGTAGTAGTAGTAGTAGTAGTAGTAGTAGTAGTAGCTGAAGTTGCAGCTGTTGTTGTTGTGGTGGTGGTGGTGGTGGTGGTGGTAGTGGAGGTGGTGGTGGTGGTGGTGGTGGTAGTGGAGGTAGAAGTAGTAGTTAAAGTTTTCTGTTCTAACATCGCTGTATATACTGTAGAAGCTTGGTCCTTCCTCTACAGACAGAGACGATTGCAGTGTCTTGGGCATATTTGTCATGTGAAGGATGGACGACTCCCTAAAGATCCCTTTGTAAAGAACTGGCAGAAGGCAAGAGACGGCAGGACGCCATCCCAGGTGTGATTCAGGGACTCGTGCAAGCACGACATAAAGGTGGCCGCCATCCCAGGTGTGATTCAGGGACTCGTGCAAGCACGACATAAAGGTGGCCGCCATCCCAGGTGTGATTCAGGGACTCGTGCAAGCACGACATAAAGGTGGCCGCCATCAACAGCGACGTGTGGGAGCATGTCGCATAGGTCGGGGAGACGTAGAGATAGTGTGCAAAGCGCTCTAACCGGACATAGAGAGAGGTATCTGCTGGCATTGGACAGGCCGGCAGACAGGAAGACCCCGCTCATGGCAGATGTGCTGTCTTCAGAGTTGGAACGAGGGTGATTCAGATGAAAACCTCAGATATATATTTTTAATCTCATAATGTATTGGACAAACAAGGCACACACTTACTTCATTTTTCGACGCAGTCTCCATCGCGTCCAATACAGGTGCTCCAGGGCTTCGGAAGTGTCTGGATACCTTTAGAAATAACAT
>JAWQFJ010001377.1:75000-77500 GCA_034096865.1 Theodoxus fluviatilis
ATGGGATAAAAGTAAAGAGATAGAGGTCATTAAACACCTTCAGACCCCTGAATTCATGGCATCCCTCAGATCTGTCTCTGCAAACTTAGACACTGACATACATTCTGCTGTTCGTTTGTTCACAATGAGTATACTTAGGGCGGTTGATTGTATGCGCCGTACTTATACAATAAATGAGAGGCGACAAAAAAGAACAGGTGATTGGTATGATCGAGAGTGCAGAGAACAAAAGCGAATAGCGAAGACAGCTCTAGCAAAATATAGAAAAACGGATCACGAAGATGACAAACTAAAGTATGTCCAGAATAGAAAAATATATAAACAACTAATACGAGATAAGAAAAGGGAGTATAACAAGAAGGATAGCAAGTTTCTAATGGATAACATGAAAAATTCCAGTCAGTTTTGGTCCCTAATACGTAAGAGGACAAGTAAAAGGGTACAGTACGCAGATATTGAAATAGACACATGGAAACAGTATTTCGAGTGTCTTTTCAATCGTACAACAAACACACAGGTAGAAAATATCTACTACCCTGATCAAGTCGCAACGTTTGATGACATGCTAGATAAAGCGATTACATCAGAAGAAGTAAACCAGGCTATACAAAAGCTCTCGAGTGGAAAGGCTCCCGGTCTAGACGAGATCCCGGGAGAATTTTTCAAGACAAGTAGTACGTACATGCTACCCTTCTTAACAAAACTCTTCAATACAATATTTGACAGTCAGATCTTTCCACGGGATTGGAGCACGTCCATTATCATCCCTCTTCATAAACAAGGAAACAGACTCGACCCTGCAAACTATAGAGGCATCTCCCTACTAAGTACAATGAGCAAGGTCTTTACCTCTGTGCTAACTAAGCGACTGCACACATGGGCTGAAAAGAAAGGGAAAATCTGTATGGAACAGGCTGGTTTCAGGACAGGGTATTCAACTATAGACCATATATTTACACTCCACTGCATGATAACCAGACACGTGTATGGAGGGGGCAGAGGGAAACTATACGTAGCATTTATAGATTATAAAAAAGCCTTCGATTCTGTTGACCGTCAGATCCTTTGGCGTGCACTTGCACAAGCAAATGTTTCCCCAAAATTCCTTGGTATGCTAAAAGCTATGTACGCCCAAGTAAAAGCCTGTGTCAGGTGGAAGGGCGTCATCTCAGAGTTAATCGATTGCCCCATTGGAACAAAACAAGGTGCCTTAGAATCTCCAATACTATTTTCTCTCTACATTAACCAAGTTGCAGATTATCTCCGTAAAAATGGTAAACATGGTGTTCAGATGGTAGCTGGAAAGGAAGAGTTTTACTTTCTAATCTTTGCGGATGATGTGGCACTTTTGTCTACCACACCAGCAGGACTTCAGACTCAAATAGACAACCTTGCGTGTGCGTCTAAACGAATTGCTCTGGAAATCAATACAGATAAGACCAAAGTCATGGTTTTCCGGAGAGGAGGGCACCTAGCACAAGGGGAAAAATGGTTCTTAAATGGAAAACAACTTGATGTAGTGAATAATTATAAATATCTGGGTTATACGTTTTCTACTAGACTCTCAACAACAGTATCTTTAGACAGCTTGGCTACTGCAGCAAAACAAAAAACAATTCATCTGTTTAAAATGATGTGGAGCCTTAAGAATATGAAACCTGGAATATTTTTCCGTCTCTATGACGCACAGGTCCAGTCTTCCCTACTATATGCGGCAGAGCTATGGGGTCTTGGGGAACATAAAAGTGTAGAAAAAGCTCACCTGTTTGCTTGTAAACGCTTTTTAAATGTGGACTATAGAACCCCTAACAGTTTGGTTTATGGAGAAACAGGAAGGTTTCCACTTGCCATAAACAGTACAATGAGAGCAATAAAGTACTGGTTAAAACTTACTAAAATGACCGATGATAGGCTACCCAGGCAAGCATACCTCATGTTGTCTAACACAAAGATCCCAGATGATCGAAACTGGGCAAAGTTAGTTGCAAATGTAATATGCAAGGCCGGCTATGCGTATATCTGGAGAAATGGAGGCACTACTACTGAGAGAAGTTTTCTTGTAAACTTGAAAAATAGGCTGCAAGATTGCTATAGGCAGAGTTGGAACAGCAAAATTCGTGAAAGTGAAAGATTCAGAATGTTTCGATCCTTCAAAAGAACCTTAGAAAGTGAAAAATACTTAGAATACATTGAGATTAAAAAATTCAGAGATGTATTTATCCGGTTTAGATTTGGAGTGAATGATTTACTTGTTAATAAACAATCTATGCGCAGCCACAATATAGACCAACATTGCCTCCTTTGTGGTGAGATTGAGAATGAGAAACATTTTCTATTTTATTGTCCTTTGTATAATGATCTACGTAATAAATACATAAATGAATACATCAAATGTCCAGAAGCTGCTGATGCCACCTTTTTGATAGATGGACGTGGATACATGAAAACACGCAAGGTAGCAATGTATCTTTATTATGCCTTCCGATTACGAGACCAATTT
>JAWQFJ010001377.1:85000-109690 GCA_034096865.1 Theodoxus fluviatilis
CCCACAGTATAAAATTACATTTCTGCATTCACATGATGAACATGTCCAGAGAAAACAATCAGATTCATTATGTATAGTGCTAGTTCAGTAATGAATATCTTACAAGCAGGAGCAGAAGTATTTACATCTTTTTTCAACCGGTAAGCATGCGTAACAAGGTTTGTACAATTTTTCATAGTAGTCATGTGAAGTAATTATGGAGAAATATTTATACCGTTACAGAGTCTGCGATTTTCTCAACCATTTGACCATGTTGTTTGAAAGCATAATACACATACATTGCAACGTCTCTCATTTTTCTGGTGTCAGAACTGTCGAGCAGTTTTGTCAGTGTCGCGGTTGGGGTAGGTGGTGGATGGCTCGACCACCAACCGGACAGTATTAAAAAATGTTTAAAATATGGGAAATTCCTTCCTCAGTCACTAATCACATTTAAAAACAAAGACGCCACAAACAGAATTTTACATAAAATAGTTAACTCATACAGACATATCTTCCAATACAAAAACTCATTCATTACATGAAAAGACAAAATAAAATGAAAAGAAGAAACGAAAACAATGACAAATTAAAAACCCTTTAAAACCGCCCAGCGGGCTTAACACCTACAGTTCTTAGTCACTAATTCTTCCACTCCTATTCCTCAATCCATCCTCTTTACGAAAAGAAAAAGTGACCCTTTATATACACGATGCAGGGCGCAAAAAAACAATTATGCATGAGCCGCAGCAGAACTAAAAAAAGCACACGTTCGACACGTCCCCCAAAAATGCGGAGTCAGCAAGTGCTCCCACCGCATATCACTTAAAGGCGCATCCCCACCAGAGTCATAACATTCTCTATAATTTCTTAAAATTAAAAATGATAAACCGAGTCGTGACGGTCAATTTCATAGGGCTGTTTCTTGATATTTTTCTTTGTATTTCTTTCGGACGTCACCATAACTATTGCAATCAAACAGAAAATGTTCTTTGTTCTCAACTTCATTCCTGCAGAATGGACAGTTTATATTTGGAGGTTCATTAATTTTGTATCGTTTGTTTGAATTTAGTTCGCACAGCCCCATTCTGAACCTGATAAAGATATCTCTGAATTTTTATATTGATATCATTCAGGTATCATTCGCACTCAAATCTACCGGTACCCTTATATCTTCTGTACATCGAGAAGCGTTCACTGTCATTTAACTTAAAGGACCAGTCTTGGTAGAAGCTGTCTCTAAGTCTTTGAGAAAGAGCTCTCAGGAAGACTCTCTCGTTTGCAGTGCCGCCATTTTTCCAAACATATGCAAAACCCATTTTGGACAAAAGGTCCTCCACATTATTTGCCCAGTTATATTTACAGGTTGTAGAGATCACCATAAGATACGCCTGCTTTGGGAGCCTGTCCGTCGGCATCTTTCGCAGTCTCAACCACTATTTTATGGCCCTGATAGCAGAATGTACAAACAAATGGTATCTACATGTATCTCCATATACAACAGTATTGGGCGATCAGGCATCTACACCCAGGAAACCTTTGCAGGCAAACAAATGTACCTTTTCTATACTAGCTCGGTTCTTTAGTCCCCATAGTTCTGCACCATATAGCAGAGAAGGTAATATCTGAGCATCGAATAATTTTAAGTATACAGATGTATTCAGAATTTGAATACGCCACATGGTTTACAACAACTGAATAGTTTTTTGCTTGCATCTAATTGATTGGCTGTCTAGAGCCATTTCGATGGACAGTTTTGTAGTGAAGACAAATCCCAAATACTTATACGAGTTAACAGCCTCAAGTGTCGTACTGCCTAGACTCCATCTCTCACCTTTTGCCAAATGTCCCCCACATGGAAACACCATTGCTTTGGTTTTGTCAATGTTAACGGTTAGACCAAGTGCTTTGGATGTCTCATGTAGGTTATTAATCTGGCACTGTAGCCCTGTTGGAGTGGTGGATAGGAGTACTGTCATCAGCAAACATGAGGAAATTTATCTCTGTTCAACCGGGTGGCATCTGTATCCCATGTTTTCCGTGTTTACGGACGTAGTCAGCCACATGTGAAATATATAGGGAAAATATTGTTGCACTCTCGGTTGCTCCTTGTTTTACGCTAACCGGGCATTCAAATAGTTCCGTCAGTGCCGAATCCAATCTTACACATGCCTGTATATTGCAGTACATTGATTTGATCATATTAATACATTTAGTTTAGACCCCTATTTTGTCGAGGATTCGCCATAGGCGTGTATGATCTACAGAATCGAAAGCTTTCTTGTAGTCCACGAAAGCTGCATAACACTTTCCTCTGCCACCACCATAGACATGTTTCACTGCTATTGAATAAAAGTAAATATGTGGTCTATTGTGGAGTGGTCTCTTCAAAACCGACACACACACACACACACAGATAGAGAGAGAGAGAGAGAGAGAGAGAGAGAGAGAGAGAGAGAGAGAGAGAGAGAGAGAGAGAGAGAGAGAGAGAGAGACAGAGAGACAGAGAGACACAGAGAGAGAGAGACAGAGACAGACAGACAGACAGAGAGAGAGAGAGAGAGAGAGAGACAGAGACAGAGAAAGAGAGAGAGACAGAGACAGACAGACAGACAGACAGACAGACAGAGAGACAGAGAGACAGAGAGAGGGGGAGGAGGGAGGGGGGAGAGAGAGAGATGAGAGATGAGAGAGAGAGAGAGAGAGAGAGAGAGAGAGAGAGAGAGAGAGAGAGAGATAGAGAGGGAGGGAGGGACAGGGAACAGAGCCACACATCCATACCACAGCCTCTTTCCTGTGCTGCCTCCACATAACATCTCCAAGACAGCACACCACAGTGGCCAGCACCAAGTTTCTCTGAGGCTGGAGAAACTTTCCACATCTCCATAGTTACAGGATGATGCTATTTCCATATCCTCCAAGTTGAGCAGTTGAAAACCCTTTTGAAAGGGTCTGTTTACAACCCTATACATATGTAACTATCAAAACAATAACTGTGTCGAATAGAAAACAAACAATGCACCAAAACCAAAAGGAAAGGGCGGCTTGTAAACTCCCATTACATTAATAGTCACTTCAATGCTATGCTATGTATGAAATGTTTCTGCTTCGTGAGAAATCCTGCAGGGGAAATGTTGACAAGACTGGGCTACTTGTGTGCATGAAGTCAACAAGTGGGAATCTGATGAGACCAGTAGGGGCAAATAACAGATCTCTGGTACTTGTGGTGACACCATGCATTTCAACATTCTTTCTAACATTTTTTGCTTCACAAAGAATGTGCAGAGCACCGGAGAATCTAACACACATGTATATCTCGTTACCAAGATGTCACAACTTCATATTCTGAGAACACTGCATGACACCAGAACTGCTTCTATCTGTCACAGGAAGACTTCTGGTCCAGTCCCTACTGTAGCAATCCCTTTATCAAAGACTTTTGGATGACTGATGAAATATCAGAGTAGCTGATAACACTGGAAGCAGTCTGGGCAGTTCAGTTTGTCCTGGTAGTGACCAGGGACCTGCTGAATTTCATTTCCCTCCATTGACTCGGCTCAATGAATCTACAAATGTAATCAAAATCTCAATCTGTCAGATTACTCAAAAAGCTGTCATGAAATTCCACACAGAACAATTACTGCTTAACTTCATGTCAACAGCATTCTAATGCAATATTTGTTTTTCTCTGTATCTAGACAGAAGTGAGAATGCAGACATTCATTTTTAGTCATCTTACTTCTGCTTTAAGAGTGTTTGCATGTACATGTGTACAATTAGGCAAATTAATCACAGAAAAGGTCAAAACAGATGTTGGGGTGTCATAGACAATTCTTTCTCTTCCATTCTTCAACTTGTCACTTCTGGAAATTTGTGGTGCCCACCCCGCCTGAGACGCCAGGCTGCAGAAGGCTGTCTGAAGGCTGTCAGGTGGAGCTGACTGAAGGCTGTCAGATGGAGCTGGCTGGAGGCTGTCAGGTGGAGCTGGCTGGAGGCTGTCAGGTGGAGCTGGCTGAAGGCTGTCAGATGGAGCTGGCTGGAGGCTGTCAGGTGGAGCTGGCTGTGGATGGGCGTCCAGCACAGCTACAGTAGACAGCAGCACAGGCGTGTCTGGGGAAGAAAGACCAAAGCGAAAGTCAGTCACAGAAACATTATTGGCATGGACAAGACGACAGGGAAGGAGACAATGAGGAAATGAGAAAGGGAGGAGGAGGGGAGGGGGGAGGGGGTTGGAAAGGAGGGAGGGGTTTGGAGGGGGGAGGGGGTTGAAGGGGGGGGAGATGGTGGAAGGGAATTGGGGGAAATGCAGAAAGTGGGGGAGGGGGTAGTGAATGGTGGGAGGAAGGAGGAGAGGGGAAGGGGAAGGGGGGGTGGTGGTAGTGAGTGGTGGGAGGAAGGAGGAGAGGGGAAGGAGAAGGTGGGGGTGGGGGTAACGAGTGGTGGGAGGAAGGAGGAGAGGGGAAGGGGAAGGAGGGGGTGGTGATAGTGAGTGGTGGGAGGAAGGAGGAGAGGGGAAGGAGAAGGTGGGGATGGGGGTAACGAGTGGTGGGAGGAAGGAGGAGAGGGGAAGGGGAAGGAGGGGGTGGTGATAGTGAGTGGTGGGAGGAAGGAGGAGAGGGGGAGGGGAGGTGGGGGTGGTGAGAACGAGTGGTGGGAGGAAGGAGGAGAGGGAAAGAGGAAGGTGGGGGTGGTGGTAGTGAGTGGTGGGAGGAAGGAGGAGAGGGGGAAGGGGAAGGTGGGGGTGGTGGGAGTCAGTGGTGGGAGGAAGGAGGAGAGGGGAAGGGGAAGGTGGGGGTGGTGGTAGTGAGTGGTAGGAGGAAGGAGGAGAGGGAAAGGGAAAGGTGGGGGTGGTGATAGCGAGTGGTGGGAGGAAGGAGGAGAGGGGAAGGGGAAGGTGGGGGTGGTGAGAACGAGCGGTGCTAGGAAGGAGGAGAGGGGAAGGGGAAGGTGGGGGTGGTGATAGCGAGTGGTGCTAGGAAGGAGGAGAGGGGAAGGGGAAGGAGGGGGTGGTGGTAGTGAGTGATGGGAGGAAGGAGGAGAGGGGAAGGGAAAGGTGGGGGTGGTGGTAGTGAGTGGTAGGAGGAAGGAGGAGAGGGAAAGGGGAAGGTGGGGGTGGTGATAGCGAGTGGTGCTAGGAAGGAGGAGAGGGGAAGGGGAAGGAGGGGGTGGTGGTAGTGAGTGATGGGAGGAAGGAGGAGAGGGGAAGGGGAAGGTGGGGGTGGTGGTAGTGAGTGGTGGGAGGAAGGAGGAGAGGGGAAGGGGAAGGTGGGGGTGGTGGGAGTGAGTGGTGGGAGGAAGGAGGAGAGGGGAAGGGGAAGGTGGGGGTGGTGATAGTGAGTGGTGGGAGGAAGGAGGAGAGGGGAAGGGGAAGGTGGGGGTGGTGATAGCGAGTGGTGCTAGGAAGGAGGAGAGGGGAAGGGGAAGGAGGGGGTGGTGGTAGTGAGTGATGGGAGGAAGGAGGAGAGGGGAAGGGAAGGTGGAGGGGGGTGGGAGTCAGTGGTGGGAGGAAGGAGGAGAGGGGAAGGGGAAGGTGGGGGTGGTGGTAGTGAGTGGTGGGAGGAAGGAGGAGAGGGGAAGGGGAAGGTGGGGGTGGTGATAGCGAGTGGTGGGAGGAAGGAGGAGAGGGGAAGGGGAAGGTGGGGGTGGTGGTAGTGAGTGGTAGGAGGAAGGAGAAGAGGGGAAGGGAAGGTGGGGGTGGTGGTAGTGAGTGGTGGGAGGAAGGAGGAGAGGGGAAGGGGAAGGAGGGGGTGGTGATAGCGAGTGGTGGGAGGAAGGAGGAGAGGGGAAGGGGAAGGTGGGGGTGGTGGTAGTGAGTGGTAGGAGGAAGGAGGAGAGGGGAAGGGGAAGGTGGGGGTGGTGGTAGTGAGTGGTGGGAGGAAGGAGGAGAGGGGAAGGGGAAGGTGGGGGTGGTGGTAGTGAGTGGTGGGAGGAAGGAGGAGAGGGGAAGGGGAAGGAGGGGTGGTGATAGCGAGTGGTGGGAGGAAGGAGGAGAGGGGAAGGGGAAGGTGGGGGTGGTGATAGTGAGTGGTAGGAGGAAGGAGGAGAGGGGAAGGGGAAGGTGGGGGTGGTGGTAGTGAGTGGTGGGAGGAAGGAGGAGAGGGGAAGGGGAAGGTGGGGGTGGTGATAGCGAGTGGTGGGAGGAAGGAGGAGAGGGGAAGGGGAAGGAGGGGGTGGTGATAGTGAGTGGTAGGAGGAAGGAGGAGAGGGGAAGGGGAAGGTGGGGGTGGTGGTAGTGAGTGGTGGGAGGAAGGAGGAGAGGGGACGGGGAAGGTGGGGGTGGTGATAGCGAGTGGTGGGAGGAAGGAGGAGAGGGGAAGGGGAAGGTGGGGGTGGTGGTAGTGAGTGGTAGGAGGAAGGAGGAGAGGGGAAGGGGAAGGTGGGGGTGGTGGTAGTGAGTGGTAGGAGGAAGGAGGAGAGGGGAAGGGGAAGGTGGGGTGGTGGTAGTGAGTGGTGGGAGGAAGGAGGAGAGGGGACGGGGAAGGTGGGGTGGTGATAGCGAGTGGTGCTAGGAAGGAGGAGTGGGGAAGGGGAAGGTGGGGGTGGTGATAGCGCGTGGTGGGAGGAAGGAGGAGAGGGGAAGGGGAAGGTGGGGGTGGTGGAGTCAGTGATGGGAGGAAGGAGGAGAGGGGAAGGGGAAGGTGGGGGTGGTGGTAGTGAGTGGTAGGAGGAAGGTGGAGAGGGAAAGGGAAAGGTGGGGTAGCGATAGCGAGTGATGGGAGGAAGGAGGAGAGGGGAAGGGGAAGGTGGGGGTGGTGATAGCGAGTGGTGGGAGGAAGGAGGAGAGGGGAAGGGGAAGGTGGGGGTGGTGATAGCGAGTGGTGGGAGGAAGGAGGAGAGGGGAAGGGGAAGGTGGGGGTGGTGATAGCGAGTGGTGGGAGGAAGGAGGAGAGGGGAAGGGGAAGGTGGGGGTGGTGGTAGTGAGTGGTAGGAGGAAGGAGGAGAGGGAAAGGGGAAGGTGGGGGTGGTGATAGCGAGTGGTGCTAGGAAGGAGGAGAGGGGAAGGGGAAGGAGGGGGTGGTGGTAGTGAGTGATGGGAGGAAGGAGGAGAGGGGAAGGGGAAGGTGGGGGTGGTGGTAGTGAGTGGTGGGAGGAAGAAGGAGAGGGGAAGGGGAAGGAGGGGGTGGTGGTAGTGAGTGGTGGGAGGAAGAAGGAGAGGGGAAGGGGAAGGTGGGGGTGGTGGTAGTGAGTGGTGGGAGGAAGAAGGAGAGGGGAAGGGGAAGGTGGGGGTGGTGGTAGTGAGTGGTGCTAGGAAGGAGGAGAGGGGAAGGGGAAGGTGGGGGTGGTGGTAGTGAGTGGTGGGAGGAAGAAGGAGAGGGGAAGGGGAAGGAGGGGGTGGTGGTAGTGAGTGGTGGGAGGAAGGAGGAGAGGGGAAGGGGAAGGTGGGGGTGGTGGGAGTCAGTGGTGGGAGGAAGGAGGAGAGGGGAAGGAGAAGGTGGGGATGGTGGGAGTCAGTGGTGGGAGGATGGAGGAGAGGGGAAGGGGAAGGTGGGGGTGGTGGTAGTGAGTGGTAGGAGGAAGGAGGAGAGGGGAAGGGGAAGGTGGGGGTGGTGGTAGTGAGTGATGGGAGGAAGGAGGAGAGGGGAAGGGGAAGGTGGGGTGGTGGGAGTCAGTGGTGGGAGGAAGGTTGAGAGGGGAAACGGAAGGTGGGGGTGGTGGTAGTGAGTGGTGGGAGGAAGGAGGAGAGAGGAAGGGGAAGGTGGGGGTGGTGGTAGTGAGTGGTGGGAGGAAGGAGGAGAGAGGAAGGGGAAGGAGGGGGTGGTGGTAGTGAATGGTGGAAAGAGGAGAGGGAGGGAAGTGGGGGTGGTGATAGCGAGTGGTAGGAGAAGGAGGAGAGGGGAAGGGGAAGGTGGGGGTGGTGATAGCGAGTGGTAGGAGGAAGGAGGAGAGGGGAAGGGGAAGGTGGGGGTGGTGGTAGTGAATGGTGGGAGGAAGGAGGAGAGGGGAAGGGGAAGGTGGGGGTGGTGATAGCGCGTGGTGGGAGGAAGGAGGAGAGGGGAAGGGGAAGGTGGGGGTGGTGATAGCGCGTGGTGGGAGGAAGGAGGAGAGGAGAAGGGGAAGGTGGGGGTGGCGATAGTGAGTGGTAGGAGGAAGGAGGAGAGGGGAAGGGGAAGATGGCTGGTGGTGAGAGGAATGGTAAAGGGGGCATGAGGGAGGAGAAGGAGAAGAGTAAAAGAGAGATAGGGTGGATGTGAATGGGAAAGAGACAGGGGAAGGGAGGGAGAGGGGGGTGGAGAGAGAGAGAGAGAGAGAGAGAGAGAGAGAGAGAGAGAGAGAGAGAGAGAGAGTGAGAGACAGGCAAGCAGTGGGCAGGGAGACACACAAAAAAGGCAGAAGCAGCTTCACAGACCTTGCAGCTAAAAGGCAGATTACTCAGGCGGAGTGGAGGGTTGGGGGTTTGATTCTCCTCCAAGACTGCTGCTGGAGACAGGGGAGGGGTGGGAGGCTGGCGGTGCAGGACTGGCTGACGTCACTCCAGAGGGACTGGAGGCAGTGGCCGTTGAGGACTCCTGGACAGTGCAGAGACAATGGATGGCGTTTGAAAATGAGGACTTTGCCAAACACTATGCATGCGCTCGCACATGTTCATGCCACTTGAATTATCACAGCACTAATTTCCGGAGTCGAGTTGACTTGCAGAATGTCAAGTCACTGTTACCCGACTCTTACAGCAAGTCCAAGTCACGGGCACGCACACGAACAGTGGGATGAAATCAACCTACGAGGCCGATCTTCGTATTGTGAACAACTCACGGCGAAAGTGTTGAGGCAAACTTGAACTTTAACGCGCCAATCTTTTAAAAAGAAAACAAGAAGGGCAAAGCCCATACGACTCACATGCTTGACCTTGACCTTTATTTGACCTTGACCTTCAGGTGACCTTCAAGGTCAAGGTCAAACAACTAAACCTACCAATGACATCATACACAAATAAATGCTTTACACATTTTTCCTACCAAAATACATGTGACCTTGACCCAAGGTCAAGGTCATCCAAGGTCATGCAACACAAAGCTGTTAATTCAAGACATAGGAAGCACAATGGTGCTTATTGGCACTTTCTACCATGAGATATAGTCACTTTTAGTGGTTCACTACCCCATTTTGGTCACATTTCATAAGGGTCAAAGTGACCTTGACCTTGATGATATGTGACCAAATGTGTCTCATGATGAAAGTATAACATGTGCCCCACATAATTATTAAGTTTGAAACAGTTATCTTCCATAGTTCAGGGTCAAGGTCACTTCAAAATATGTATACAATCCAAATTTGAAGAGCTCCTGTGACCTTGACCTTGAAGCAAGGTCAACCAAACTGGTATCAAAAGATAGGGCTTGCTTTGACCTATATACCACTTGTAGCTAAGGTTGCCATTCTCAATAACGTGGGAGAAAATTGGGAAAATGTGAAAAATGTTTTTGAGACCACATTTATGGCTCCTGTGACCTTGACCTTGAAGCAAGGTAAAGTCACTATGTATGTTTTTTGAGGCCTTGTCATCATACACCATCATGCCACATTTGGTGTTGATAGACTTAATAGTCTCTGAGAAAAATCCAACGTTTAAGTTTTTTACGGACGGACGCCCGGACGGACGCCCGGACGGACGGACGACACGGCTCAGTACATATACTCACTTTTGCTTCGCATGTGAGTCAAAAAAGAAGAAAGAAGAAAGAAAAAAAGAAAGGAAGGAAGGAAGGAGGGAAGAAAGAAAGAAAGAAAGAAAGAAAGAAAGAAAGAAAGAAAGAAAGAAAGAAAGAAACAAAGAAAGAAGGAAGAAAGAAGAAAGAAGAACTTACTGGAGGACTGGTGGCGGGCAGCAGGGGCAGGAGAGGGGAGGGCGTGACGGCCATGACGAGGAGGCGTCCTTGGCAGCGGGTGGCTGCCAGGAACCAGGAGTTGCGGTGTTCTGTCATCCTCTCCTCCCTGTCTTCCTGTCCGTGCCAGTATCCGTCCTTGTCCCTCAAGTCCTCGTGCCACAGCAACACCACTGGCTTCTCCAGTCCTTGGAAGTCATCCCACATCACCACGTGGACGGCGGGTTTGCCTTCGACGTCATTCCCTTTCAGGACGCGTTGTCTGTAGGCTTCTTCCTCAGCGTGGTCAGGTGACGTGGGTGTGGCGCCAGGCGGCAGCACGGGAGTGTCGTACCTCCCTAACTTTCCCTCCGCCTCGGCGTGCAGCCCCAGGCCTCGCAGCCACCTGGCCACACGCTCTAGGTCACACAATACAGTGGTGATGATCACGACGTCGCTGAGTTTCAGGTCAGACGTGGCGTCGTCCCCCAGGAGGCCCAGGCTGGAGAAAAAGGCCGTCACTTCCTCTTCGCACCTGGTACAGGTGTCCCAGGTGTGCCAGGACTGGCGCTGGGGGTGGTCGGGGTGTCGGATGACCTGCACCCCCTCCCCCAGATCTCGCGTGACGGGGACGGGGGGAGGCAGCAGTGGCGGCTCGTGTTCCTCCCTCAGGCTGTTGGTCCAGGCCCTGACGTGTGGAGGACATCGAAGACAGAGACTCAGGTGGACAGTGCTTGCCCCCAAACTCTCCAGCTCTCTCTTCTCCTTGTCTTCCAGACGTCTAGTGCTGGCAGTCCACAGTCCGCGGACACGGCCTGCTGTCACGTGGGGCAGGAGGCTGGAGTGGTAGGAGGGAGCAGATACAACCCCCACCTCGTCCACAATGATGGAGACTGGCGTGTCCTCAGCGGGGAGGGTGTCCAGCCACTTCAGCAGTTTGCTGTATTCCCTGTGTGTGCAGACCCCGGTCACGCTCTTGCCACCACACACTGAGTCCACCAGGTGACGGAGCAGCACGGTGTAGTCATACAATTCCCCCGCCATCAGAGCCACACGGCGACCTTCCCGCAGCCAGCGCCTTGCCCGCTCTGCCAAAAGTAGGGTCTTCCCTGAGCCACAAGGTCCACTGATGTGGAGCACCTCGGCCCGGCTGTCCCGCACACAGAGTTGCTCCTCGGTCAGGAGGAAGCGGCGATGGTGGTCCGCTCTGTCCTTGACCGACTGCCCGGGACGCAGGCCGGCAACGCTGCAGCGCCTGCAAAGACGGAGAGGGACGAGTCAGAACGGAGACAGACCCTGCGTTCCGTTGCATTCTGCTTCATCTTTGCTATGATGTAGCAGGCTCAGGAGTTTTGATTGGTCGGTTTATTTAATTACTTTAAAAGCAAGTTACCATTAAAAGTAGAGAGTTTTGAGGCCATTTTGGATACATGAATCCCCAAAATGATTTCACGTTCAATTATATCCCTCTTGATGGAATAGACTACTTCAAAAAAGCATTAGGGTCGAAAATCCATTAATAACAAAAGGGAGATAACCATCACCAGTCATAGAGGAAGGTCAAGGGAATCCCAAAATGTGTTTCGTTTGCTACTTCCTTACACGCATGGGTATACATGCCAACGTTTACTACAAATATCAAACCAAGATATATAATCCACTCTGCCACGTTGATGAGAGCACGAAAACATTCATTTCTTTGAAATTTGAAATCAATCTGCACGATTGCCACTTCCTTGGTATGCCAACTCCATGGTTCGAAGCATGTTTACCGTGCATGTCCGTGGAGTAACCTCCAATTAGTTCTGTTTAGTATGAACCAAGCAAATGCGGCTACGAGTTCTGTAGTTTGATTGTTGCTAGGCACAAGCAAGTGGCGCACTCTAGTGTGAAGCAGTTAGAGCGCCTTCTGAGATGCTCGAGCTGCTGCGCGACCTTGACCTCTGTGTGAAACGTCACCAAAGCATGTGTATCAATGATAATCGACCCTAATGCTTTCATTAAGCCATTTCTTCGATCAAGAGGGGTACATTTGAGTGTGAAATAACTTTGGAGGTTCGTGCATTCAAAGAGGGCCTCCGAAACCCTATAATTTTAATGATAATGTGCTTTTTAAGTTATTAAATAAAACCAACCAATCAATACTTCTGAGGCTGCTACATCGCAGCAGAGATGAAGCGGAGTGCAACAGAATGCAAGGAGAGACTAGGTTTAGGGCCCGGTCACACCGCCCGAACTTTGCTGGAGCGTTCCTGGAGCGTTGAAAAAATTCACCACCACTCCATCAAACGCCCAGTCAAAGTTTGGCACCGCTAGACGCAAGTTCGTGGACGCTTGGGGGTGGGATGGGGGGGAAGGGACGTCTTAGTGGTCGTGTCTCTGTCCATATGTATTATTTATTGTCTTTATGTATTCGTCAGTCACTTAAAAGGGGTGGGTGGGGGGTGTATTATTCTTAGTTTGTACCTCTTTTGTCAACAGTTCTTAAACAGTAACTTTAACTGTTCATTGTATATTGCCCCATTTACCAGTTGACCTTTTGGTTCCAGGTGCAGTCTTATCTCTTGTCTGTGTGCAGCTGCGTGTGTGGCGTGAGTGAGGTACATGGGGTAATGTCCATATGTTTTTGTATAAACGGCTTGTTAGTGTGTGTAAGCGATGCGTGCGTTTGGCTTTTTGTTTTGTTTCTTTTAGCCTTCATCACTTAGTTTTCCTTGTGCTCGTTTTTAAATGATGTCACTTGGCGAAATAAATTACTCTGAACTGTGAACTGTGAATTCTTACGGCACAGTGTCACCTCCAACCCATCTCTCCAAACGGACTATAGCGATAACGTCAGGGTTACGGAGAGTTACCTCCCTTGACTGTCATTCCGGTTTACGGTCTTCGCGAGATTGGTTGAGCAGAGTAAGGTGAAATTCTTACAAAATACACAACATTCTGGACTTTTAACGGCTTAAAAAGTTGACATCAGGAATTTAAATTAATGTATCTGCGTTTTGTGACAAACGTCTTGCTCGGCGGTACTGTACTCCATGCACCTTAACGGTGCGCGTGATTCGGGTGTAATCTTAAGCTAAACGACGTTCCGAATGTCGCAATTGGGGCGAAACGTCCAGGCACACCTAGATTCACCACAATCATGCATTTTCATGTTTCTCTTCTCGGACTTGTTCAGATGCAAGAAAATTATCGAAATTATTCACCCAGGTTACGTGGCAACTGAGACACGGCACACGTACTACCACGGTAACAGGCATCATTCATTGAAAGTATTATCAATCGTACAAGAGTTATGTGCCAAGATTATAAACCCGATCCAAGTTTGAATTCTTCCCCTACTCATAACAATATTATAATTCCTATGACAGTTTGAATGGTGAGAAAGATCCAGTGAATTCCAGGCTCACCTCAGTCAAAACCTACGGATTTGGAGTCGACCAGTTCCTGCTGCACTCGTTGACAGTCGAAAGGCGAATGACGATTAAACTGTCGTCTGCTGCGTTTTTGTAGAAAGGTGAGCAGACGACACCGCTTTTCCGCCAAATTCATGACGTCACTGATCAACCGTGTTATCGTGTGTGTTTTTTAAGTCGGTATTTGCCGTGCTTCGTTGTGGAACATACTTTGCTAGACATTTTTAGTTGGATTTGCTAGCTCACGTTTCAACCAGCCCTTTTTTAAAATAAAGCTGAATAATGCGTTCAGCGCGAATAACATGAAAACGAGTCAAACAGAGTGATCTTTTCCTATTTTTAGAATAGCAACGGCGCGTCGCTTACAAAATCTGTGAAAGACACGACTGTTTTTGGAGCAGAAAGTTTTTTGTTTCTACAATGGTGACCTCCTGCTGTGTGAAGAACTGCCACAATCAGCATGACAGAGAGAATGATCGACGTGTTTTTTTGTCGTACCGCGTGTTGCAACGCGAAAAGGCAAGGAAATGCTGGATCTCACAACTCAAACTAAAGGCGCCGTGAGTGGATCGCTCAACTGAACCTGAAGTCACTCACTTTTGACACTAAGGCAGATCGATTTGTTTGTTCGGATCACTTTGTAAATTCCTCATGTTTGCATGTGTACTCACGCACTCCACCACTGTGTGTCTGACACTAAGTCTACACTCACACACTCCACCACTGTGAGTCTGACACTAAGTGTACACTCACACACTCCACCACTGTGTGTCTGACTCTAAGTCTACACTCACACATTCCACCACTGTGTGTGTGACACTAAGTCTACACTCACACATTCCACCACTGTGTGTGTGACACTAAGTCTACACTCAAATAATCCACCACTGTGTGTGTGACACTAAGTCTACACTCACACACTCCACCACTGTGTGTATGACTCTAAGTCTACACTCACACTCTCCTCCACTGTGTGGCTGACACTAAGTCTACACTCACACACTCCACCACTGTGTGGCTGACACTAAGTCTACACTCACACACTCCACCACTGTGTGTGTGACACTAAGTCTACACTCAAATACTCCACCACTGTGTGTATGACACTAAGTCTACACTCACACACTCCACCACTGTGTGTCTGACACTAAGTCTACACTCACACACTCCACCACTGTGTGTGTGACACTAAGTCTACACTCACACACTCCACCACTGTGTGGCTGACACTAAGTCTACACTCACACACTCCACCACTGTGTGGCTGACACTAAGTCTACACTCACACTCTCCACCACTGTGTGGCTGACACTAAGTCTACACTCACACACTCCACCACGGTGTGGCTGACACTAAGTCTACACTCACACACTCCACCACTGTGTGGCTGACACTAAGTCTACACTCACACACTCCACCACTGTGTGGCTGACACTAAGTCTACACTCACACACTCCACCACTGTGTGGCTGACACTAAGTCTACACTCACACACTCCACCACTGTGTGGCTGACACTAAGTCTACACTCACACACTCCACCACTGTGTGTGTGACACTAAGTCTACACTCAAATACTCCACCACTGTGTGTGTGACACTAAGTCTACACTCACACACTCCACCACTGTGTGTATGACTCTAAGTCTACACTCACACTCTCCTCCACTGTGTGGCTGACACTAAGTCTACACTCACACACTCCACCACTGTGTGTCTGACACTAAGTCTACACTCACACACTCCACCACTGTGTGTCTGACTCTAAGTCTACACTCAAATACTCCACTACTGTGTGGCTGACACTAAGTCTACACTCACACACTCCACCACTGTGTAGCTGACACTAAGTCTACACTCACACACTCCACGCTTGTGTGTGTGACACTAAGTCTACACTCAAATACTCCATCACTGTGTGTGTGACACTAAGTCTACACTCACACACTCCACCACTGTGTGTGTGACACTAAGTCTACACTCACACACTCCACCACTGTGTGTGTGACACTAAGTCTACACTCACACACTCCACCACTGTGTGTCTGACACTAAGTCTACACTCACACACTCCACCACTGTGTGTGTGACACAAAGTCTGCACTCACACAATCCACCACTGTGTGTCTGACACCAAGTCTACACTCACACACTCCAAATACATTATTAAAAATGTTTAGTGGGCCAGATTAAGACTACACGTGTGTGTGTGTGTGTGTGTGTGTGTGTGTGTGTGTGTGTGTGTGTATGTGTGTGTGTGTGTGTGTACACATATCTTTGTATATGTGTGTCTTTAAAGAAAGACAACGTATAAGGTAGCTTCATGTGAACAATGAGGGAAAATAGGTTCTGGTGACCCAAATGACCTTTTCATTTGGCCAACCTAAACTTTTCTTCGATCGTGCAAATATAAGACAGAAAAAGAAAGTACCTGCCCTATGAATTAATACTCAGAAAATTCCCTATGTCAATTTTTAAAACATTTTGAGTGAAAAAAAGGTTTATTTTTAAGCAGGTTTGTATGTCATTGCATATGTGTGTGTCTGTGTGTGTGTGTGTGTGTGTGTGTGTGTGTGTGTGTGTGTGTGTGTGTGTGTGTGTGTGTGTGTGTGTGCGTGTGTGTGTGTGTGTGTGTGTGAGTATGTGTCTCTGTGTTTGTCTGTCTCTCTCTCACACACAGACACACACACACACACTCATGCACGCATGCACTCACACACACTCACGCACGCACACATGCACACACACACACACACACACACACACACACACACACAGTTGCTATCATGGACAGAGATGTGTCGTCCCTCGTGGTCTGCATCTTATCTATCACACCCATCACATGGATGGGCTAGGTGCAGTTGTACATGTATTTCCAAAAGGCATTAAGGAGGACGAAAAGCACTTTTTTGGTTGTTGCTCCTTGTATGAAGAAAACAAAGACATCTACATTAAAATAGCCAAACAAAGTATGTCCATATAGGGGCCTACTGGAAGGAATCAATCAAAACATGACGAGGGATGTAGGTATGTTTATCTTCTACTCGCTCAAACATAGAGAACGGCTCATGTTAAACAAAGGTCCATCAACCACGACAGTCGACTAATTGTCCGTCTCGCAAAAATGTTTCTTGTCACATTCTATATCTGTGACGAGCGGCCGGCCTTAGCAATAAAGTATAAAATCTCTCTCTCTCTCTCTCTCTCTCTCTCTCTCTCTCTCTCTCTCTCTCTCTCTCTCTCTCTCTCTCTCTCTCTCTCTGTCTCTCTCTCTCTCTCTGTCTCTCTCTCTGTCTGTCTCTCTCTCTCTCTCTCTCTCTCTCTCTCTCTCTCTCTCTCTCTCTCTCTCTCTCTCTCTCTCTCTCTCTCCCTCCGAAGGTAAAGGGCCGGGGGCCTAAACATTAAATTATTTCGTTCATTCATTCTCTCTCTCTTTCTCTCTCTCTCTCTCTGTCTCTCTCTCTCTCCTGCAGAAGTGATTCCGAAAATCTGTTCTGCCTATTTTACAATCGCGTAAATCAGGCCGCTCACCTGCGCGCCTCCATCCTCTTCGTGCAGCGTGGCAGCGCTGCGGTAGCGCAACAACCGCTGACGTCACTCCGGTCATGCAAGGGCTTTGTAAAGGACGAACGATTCAGGGGTGCTAATTAAATATAGGTATCTTGGCTCACTCGTGATAAGGCGAATCCTACTCTCGAGGTATCCCGCTTCTGACACCATGTAGTGACCTTAGAATCGGGTTTCAAGTTGGTTCAAAACATTAAGTCCGAAGGGGTAAACCAGGTTTCGGAAGTTGGCTTATTAAGATCCTTCATAACTAAACGAAAATGTACAAATGCATCGCGGAATTTTATTCTGGTCAAGCTAGACAAGTATTCTTCTAATCCAAAATGTTTTTTGAAGGACAAATACAGTGAAATCTTACGCTCTCTGTACATTTGTAATGCCATGACTGGTGATGGCAGTCTTTCAGCTTCTGCTCGAATTGTATACAAAAATATGCTTCGTTACCAGGTACCCGGTTCAGCCATACATAACCAAAACCCAACCTAAAGAGACAGTTTTCAATGAGTCTTGCCCAATTATTATTTCATGCAAAATTAGAATTGTTTTGCATAATATACGCTTGTTTTGGGAGCCTGCTTGTGTTCATTTTACACAATCTAAGCCAGTACTTGACTGCTCTCACAATACTCATGAGAGACATGGGGTACCTGCCAAGGTCTCTGCAAACCATTTGGTTAGGAGTTCGGATGTCCAGTCCAAGGATCTTTGTACATGCAAATGTATACACGTTTTCAATTCCATCGACACTTCTCAATCCCCTTATTCCTGCCCCATAGAGTAGAGTGGGCTGAACTTGCGATCAAAAAGTTTGAAATATATAGTCGTATCGACAGAGCACAAACTCCACATTGTCTTTAGGCTTTCTGTTTATCTTTTGTAGCCAAGTCATATACGCAGACTCTAATCGATAATTTGGTTGAGAATGTGACACCTAGATATTTATACTAGTTCACAACCTCCAAACTATTCTTGTCAAGAAAACACTTCTCGTTTTCTGCTGGGTATCCCCTTTCCTGTATACCATAATTTTTTTCTCTCAGTGTTAACCTCTAAATTGGGTGATTTGGAGAGAAGAGAGAGAGAGAGAGAGAGAGAAAGAGACAGAGAGAGACAGAGAGAGAGACAGAGAGAGAGAGAGAAAAGAGAGAGAGACATTGATAAAAGAGAGGGAGAGAGATATAGACATGAGTGAGAAGAGAGAGAGAGAGAGAGAGACAGACAGACAGACAGACAGACAGACAGACAGACAGATAGAAATAGAGACACAGAGAGAGAGAAAGACTTAGACCTTATTTGTTTAGGCCAACGGCATATCACAAGGGATACATAAACATGACATACTTCAACTTCAAGCTGAGCACAATATCATGTCAGACAAACAAACAGAGAGAGAGAGAGAGGGGGGGGGCAGATGCAGACAGTATTGCAGACAAATGTATTTACACATTCCTCCAGCATATCTACTGAATGAGAACTGCGAATTTCGAATAAGAAGAGTCTGAAAATTCTTGGCTATAGAATCCAAGACAACATTGGGAGCTGCTACACTCTGTAAAAAAGCAATTGTTATCTCCCCTTCCCCGAGGCTTGGTGCCAGAGTGAGAGCTGCACACAGACACAGACGCCCAAGGTGGGATGAGAGATCTCTCACCAACTGAGGCAAGGACTTGGCAGACGCCCTGGTGAGGAGCAGCCTTTCCTAGGGACAGCACTGCTCCCCCACCCAGAGGAGGATCTAGATGAAATGTTGTGCCAGTCTACCTTCCAACAGTCACACGTACCTTAAGACCCCGTCATTAGTTGTAACTGCATACTCCCCAGTGAGTTGGAATGCGATGGCAAGACAGGATCAGTGAGAGTGCTGTAAATGCCGCTGAAAGCTCTTCTTGTCACGAGCTCGGTACCTGTGCAGGACTGATGCTCTCTCCGCACCTGCTCTATGTGGAATTTCTTTGCGTGCTATGTGCCACTGTGTGTCAAAGTTATTCCGACTAGGGAATAAAGCTCACACCCAACTACAACTACCGTCAAATTCAACCGCTTTGACTAATCCCGTTCTCTAACAACTATTTCTTTTTACGTGTGTGGAGATAGGGGATTAGACCATGGCACCCACTAGCCTGGAAAAATTGATCGACTGCGTCTAAGTTGACCTTAAAACTATGCGTTCACTATATAGATGTCAAATGTTCGACTGTCACTGCACTCTCCCAGGGGAGACAACAAACGACTGCAAAGTGGGAGTGCAGTCCCCGTGCAAGAGGCAGTCGAGGAGGGATGTACTTCCACAGACAAGGGTGTCCCACTGCACGCGTCCAAGCAGTCTACCCCAACTCGTCACCGCGGGTAAAAAGTTGCAAGATGAATTACTAGTCATGGAAGTACTGCTGTGCAATGAATTCGTTATAATTGAGCGGTAAACTCAAATCAGCATATAGTTTTCCAGTGTCGATTACGTCTCTCTCCCTCGAATTGAGTCTAGTATTACTTTTGTTGATTTTGAGATACAACTCAGGTGTCGAAGTAGGGGCAAAGTTGGCCACGAAAATATTGTGGTACTGCTAAAGAGGTTGATCACAAATCTGTGTGTCTGTGCAATCTTTGAAATTTGACTCTAAAAGGCACACCAAAGAATTTTCTTCGTCTTGTTCTATTAACATGCAGAAAAAAAATCAAGAGTTTAATGATGTGAAACGTTCACCGCCGTTTAGCACGAACTAAACACAATTGCTTTGGCGTGACATTTCTGAAGTTTCTGGAGGTCTTCTTCGTTTTCGTCAGACAGTTTTCTGGGTGACATTTTCAAGTAGAAGACGAATACAAGGCTTCACACCACGCGAACGATCTGCAGATTTTATCACTGGGACATATTTGTCATTCTGAATAGGTAGATTGGGAAAATTGGGCTTCTGCCACCTGTAATCTTCGACGGCTTTGACTCCCTAACAAAAGGCTGTATGGCGAGTGCAAAATATCCCTTTAGTGGAAAGTCACTAACCTTGATTGTGCTACCAACGTCTCAAACTGTTCAAGATGCAACACAGTTTTGATTTTGTACTTGCGGGTCACAAATACAAAAGCAAATACTGGTAAGAGCCGAAATAGTTCATATCGCGGTATGACAGACACGTTCCGCTAAGTATCGTTGTCGTCGTTATCGTCCAGGATTGATGACACCAAATGAGACAACGCATGCAAACGATTGGACTGCTTCCCACATTGGTGAGTACACGGTATCTTCTGGTACCCCCTGAATCAGGAAACGACAAAAGGTAACGACATTAAGCTGACTTGAGCCATGTTCAACACAGCAGCGTCATCTAAGGGCAACGCTCACTAAGAGAGACAGATGAAAGCTCGAGGAAGAGAGAAGTCACCCACCTTATACAAGCTTTTTTGAAGTTCTCCAACCTCTCCTGCGGGGTGTCGCCCTTGAAGGCGTGGCTGGGCGTGGCTCTGAGATGCTGGAGTCGTTTGACCCATTCTTTGAAGTCCTCCTCCGTGGAGCCGCACACAAGGTGTATCTCTGGGTGTTTTCCCAGCAAAGCGCCTTCCTGCAAGATGAAGTGGAAGTCAGTACTGTGAACTAGGCTCGATATTGCAAGGTAAATTGTGGCTTTTCAAGAATGCCAACACTGGCCACCAAGCTTCGGGTCTCTTCACATAAAACATCCAGGGAGAAAGAGGAGTATACGTGCTGCTCAGAGGCGCTGACCTCGTCTGTCCAGTTGTCCAATTGAGCGGTCCGGCTGCATTGAAGTGAAATTTCTGTATATAAATGTTAATACATAATACAGCAAGAAATTATTAATGTAAGCAAAATACTTTTACAGGAATGTGGGTGAGTGTTCATACACAGACACACTCACACACACAAACACGCACACACACAAACACACACACACACACGTAAATACACACACATACACTCGTAAACACAGACACACACACACACACACACACACACACACACACACACACACGTAAACACACACACACACACACGTGTACACGCACACTCGTAAACACACACACATTCAAAACACACACACATTCACAAACACGCACACACACACACACACACACATACACACACACGCACACTCGTACACACACTCTTACACACACACGCACAAGAACACACATTCACACACATACATACACACCCATGTGACGTCAGAGCCTGGTTTGGCGGATAAGCGATCCTGCAGAATTAAGTTACCAAAATTAATCAAAGAAATGTTCCTACGTCGCCTGTATCACACGGTATTTTTCGAACAAGTTTTTGTGACAGATATAGTGTGGCACTTTAAGCTAAATTTGCATTCTCAGGGTTATCTGCACAGAATGTTCCCTACCTTGGCTTTCTCTGTGATGTCTGAGACGTCCTCGGGCTTCAGTTTCGGCAATGCGATTGTCAGGACGACTGCATCCTCCTTCAACAGGTCCCCCATCTCCTCCAGGACGGACTTCTTGGCGTGGAGGAGTTGGGCCGTGGCCTTTCCGAAAGGACCGGAGAAGTATTTCTTCTTCTTGATGGCCTTGACCTCCACAACGAGGACTCCCAGGTGTGGGTGGATGACAAGGATGTCCTTCTCGCATGCCTTGCTGTTGCCTGCCTTGCTGTTGCCTGCCTTGCTGTTTCCTGCCTCGCTGTTGTCTGCCTTGCTGTTGCCTGCCTCGCTGTTGCCTGCCTTGCTGTTGCCTGCCTTGCTGTTGCCTGCCTCGCTGTTGTCTGCCTTGCTGTTGCCTGCCTCGCTGTTTCCTGCCTTGCTGTTGTCTGCCTTGCTGTTGTCTGCCTTGCTGTTGTCTGCCTCGCTGTTGTCTGCCTCGCTGTTTCCTGCCTCGCTGTTGCCTGCCTTGCTGTTTCCTGCCTTGCTGTTGCCTGCCTCGCTGTTGCCTGCCTTGCTGTTTCCTGCCTTGCTGTTGCCTGCCTTGCTGTTGCCTGCCTTGCTGTTGTCTGCCTCGCTGTTGTCTGCCTTGCTGTTGTCTGCCTTGCTGTTTCCTGCCTCGCTGTTGCCTGCCTTGCTGTTTCCTGCCTTGCTGTTGCCTGCCTTGCTGTTGCCTGCCTTGCTGTTGCCTGCCTTGCTGTTGCCTGCCTCGCTGTTGCCTGCCTTGCTGTTGTCTGCCTTGCTGTTGCCTGCCTTGCTGTTGCCTGCCTCGCTGTTTCCTGCCTTGCTGTTGCCTGCCTTGCTGTTGTCTGCCTTGCTGTTGTCTGCCTTGCTGTTGCCTGCCTTGCTGTTGCCTGCCTTGCTGTTGCCTGCCTTGCTGTTGCCTGCCTCGCTGTTGTCTGCCTTGCTGCTCATGTCCTGGTTGTGGAAGAGGAACACTGTAGGATCATCCGGGCGCATGATATCCTCCATGGCTGCCTTGACAAACTCTACAACACGGATCTCCCAATCTTCCGACTCCATCTGCTCCAATATGTTTGGTTTTCGCCATTTGTCTTCGTCCAGGGCATAGGAGAGCGGCTCATGGAATCGTATTTTCTTTGTTTTTGTCTTTTCGCCGCTGTTCCCGTCTTTCCCGCCGGATGAGGCTTCGATGGGTCCTTCAGAGGAAAGGCCTTGAGGTTCCGCAGCAGCGTTCTTGTCTTGCAAAGTTCCACAAATACTTTCTGCAGAACCAGTCGCCTCTTTCTGCTCCCCCTGCTGCTGGCTGTCTGTGGAGACGTTGGAGCTTTGTCCTACAGATCTTTCAGTGGCCGTGGATAGAGTCGTCTGTTTCTTTGAAACCCGAGCAACTCTGACCGTGCCTGCAGGCGGGGGTTGTCTGGCAGGAGTGACTCTCTTGTAAAGCGTCACCTTGGATTCTACGAAATCCGGGAAAACTTGGACCTTGCCTTTCTTGTTGTAGACTTTGTCAAAGACTTCCATGTTCTGGAAAACAGAGAGCCAAATGTCGATATCCATGTTTTAAAGCAAAGTAGATATGTCTCTACAAACCAGTCAGTAGTACTGATATCATTATACAACAGCGGTTATGACATAAAATCAATGAGACAGTACTGGTCTTAAACAAGTGTGTTTGTGCGTAATGCGTGCAAGCACATTAGCGTGCGTGCTGGTAGGTAAGCGTGCCTGTGTGCATCCGTATGTGTGTGCATGTGAATGCGTGTGCATGCAAGATGTGTGTGTGTGTGTGTGTGTGTGTGTGTGTGTGTGTGTGTGTGTGTGTGTGAGGGTGTGTGTGTACGCACGTGTGTGCAAGCAAACACACACAGGAACTCCTGTCAAATTAAGTTTTACCGAAAATGCTAACTACATGCAATGAAAGGAAAAACATCACATTCCAAACTAGCCTTAAGTGTTGTTTGACAAATATACAATTGTTTGTGCTTGAATGAATGTACGATTTTACTGTTTTAGATATTGAGAAGTTTCCTTGATGCTATTCGACTCCTAGTCGGATGTTACATTAGTAGTACCAGGATGCGCTATTTCCTAACACTCACCCGACATGTGATCACTGCCAAAATACTGACGTAACTTTGACCATATTTGGTTTACACGTAAACATTTATGATCTTTTGCACAGGAGAGCCCAAAATAGGAGATGAAAGGAAAAGAAATGTCCATGGTAAAACGGGGGAAGAGGCAGCCGAAAGAAAAGATGGAAATGAGCAGATAATATTCGCGGCCGAAATGAAGTACGTGTAGTTTGAAGACTCGCAATGTAAGGGGAAAAGTGTTTGTCTTTCTGCAGAGACAGCTGGTGCAGTAAAAAGTTCCGTTTTACCCATGTACAAGGAGAAAGCAATAAAGCTGTGAGAACGTACGTTGATTTCGAGCAATCAGCTAAACTATTTTTAGAAAAAGTTTTTTTAGCTTAAGTTCTGTATTTGAGATTCATTGTGCAATTCTTTAAACTACAAAGTCTAAGTCGATATTTAGAAGATTTCATTGATTCACAGTTTTATTAATTAAACACAGCAACAACAAAACAACGTCAGAGGTTAATTACTCAAAATGGCGGTAAAAAGCTCATGCATGTTGAACAACTCCTTTGAATAAATATATAGACTGCCTCATTCTGGTTTTTCTTATTGACTAGATATGTTTGGATAATATGATTATGAACAAAGTGTAATATTCTAATTTAGGACTAGGCACCTTTTCACTCGGACGCTCATATGTGCATGCATACATACTCACGCTCGCACGCATGGCCAGGGACACACAGACGCGCATGCGCACATGTACACACACAGTGAGCCAAGCATGCACATGAACACAAAAACACTCGCATCAATCCGTATACAAGCACAAGCGTGCGTGCACGCACTGCATAGCACGGCCTTGATAGACTGTCACTCATGACAGCATTTAGCTGACGTCACTGAGATTGAAGTTTAAGATCATCCTCTGGATTTGAGTCCATAGAGATCTAGCTTTTCGTTGAAGTAGGAGAGAATGCCCGAACGTATTTGAGCGTCCTAGTCAGGTTGAAAGCTGCTTTCAGAGTTGACGTCCTTTGAATGGAAGGGCGTTTTCAATGGCGTCAGATCCCCTGGCAGTCAGCCTTGTCCTCCCCCCCTCCCTCGACTCTCGCCCCCTCTCCTCCTACCCCAGCCCCCTTCTCCAGTGCCCCCCACTCCCACTTCCATCTAACCCCTTTGCCTTGCTCCTGGAGTAAATTTTATGCAAGGGCAGCACAACTACCCGTACCCTTGCACTGCCACAGGTGGTGGGGGAACTGTCGACAGCTTGCAGTGAGCGAGGCACAGACTGCCAGGCTCCGTGAAGTCTGCACATGTCGTATTAACTGTTCTACTGCCCCAGTCAGACGGCTGTTGCTACGCTAGTGGTACAGTGCCATGATTCTTTTTCCTGCAGTCGAGGCAAAATTACACTGAAAGAGAAACAGGATCAGCGAACACTTCCGTAGAGTTGTCGTGGCTTTTTAAAGTAAAGAAATGTGTTCGGGTTTT